>JZLH01S0606602.1:27771-37771 GCA_001188425.1 Eucidaris tribuloides | reverse complement strand
AGTGGTTAGAGCGTCCGTCTCACATCCGGAAGGTCGCGGGTTCGAGTACCGGCCGGGTCATACCAAAGACTTTATAAAAGATGGTACCTTTTGCTTTCTAGCCAGGTGCTCGGCATTCCAGAACAGAGAAGGGTCAATGATAATGACATTTATTTGATGCAGGACCCGCCGGGAGAGCAGTCTAGTTTGACTGCAGTGGCTACCCTGGGCAAATAATACATTACTATTAAAGGTAGTGTTTTGCGTTTCTTTTTGTAATGGTGGAGGAAATATCTTGTCAAAATATCAACAATTTAGGAGGCAATTAATAACATCTCACAATGGATGCCGGTATCCTATGTTTATGTTTCTGTGTTATGTTTCATTTTTGTAAAAGGAAAACTATATTATAGTATATATGTTGCATATACCCGTATTCCCATTGGATCTCCAATCTTGTTTTGATTGTTTTTTTTTCAATTTGAATTTGGTTCTGAACACTAAATCACATAATAAAATTGTTTTCATCTTGTATGACGCTTTCCCCATGCCATAATCACGGCTTTACCATATACGAATATCAAAACATTTAATTCTTTTCTCGAGAAAACATAGTTTTTAAGTTTAGTTTTCAAACTACTATTCATTTTATTGAACAAGTGGTCAAAATAAATTTATTATGTCGGAATTTTCATAATGTATATTTTCCGAAATAATCAACATCGGACATCATCTGAGGTGGTTCAACCTTTTGGCTACCATTGTCATAGTTTTCATATCGAGTCGTGGCTCATTGGGTACAGCGTGGATTTCATATTACGAGATTCACGGTTAGAATCCTGTCGCAAGGTTTTTGTCCTTTAGTAAGACACTTTGTCTGCAATACCTCTCTCCACCCTGGAGTATAAAAGGCTACTTGTAGCTGGTCTGTTTGTTAGTCTGTCTGGCTTAATGTGCCTCCTTGGTGCAGTTTACTCTCCATGGAGCGGATATGGTGCACAGCTTTGTGCAGGTTAGAACCGTCTCCCAGTAACCAGGATAATAATACCCAGTACAAAGAGAATGAGCTCATCGTTGTTATTTGCTTTATAAAAACGGATAATTATTGCTATTTTCGTTATTAAACCAGATAAACAATATTAGTACTTTTCTCTTGAGACCTGGTTAGGAAGATTTAGAAAGCAACAATAAGTACCATTTCCGTTGTGTGTGTGTAGAATAATTTTCAAGATTAAACATTGCCACAAAAAAGGTATTTGTTTCAATATAAAGGTTAATGGAACTAAACTATATTCTACTGCATACTAATATGACATGAAAAGGGTTACAGTTATTTTCGTAAATGTTAGAAAGGGATGGATGACTCAAGCTGCTGTTTTTCACGACATTGTATTTTTAACGGTAATTGTATTCAAATCAACAGATCGATCATAGATATGAAATTACATCGTGGTGCACAATTAAAAAGTCAAACTATGTTATAGAAAATTGATACGTTGATGCAAATTCTTCTGTGATTCTAATTCGATTTCAGTAGGAACGTCGTTGTTCAGGCTTTAATAATTAGCCCTTTTTGAAAATAAAAGGAAGAAATAATCATCTCATATTTTTGCGCAAGAATTTGTTATAATTTTGTATGCGTAACAGCATAATGAAATTCCTTAGCCCAACTTATCAAATTTCAATTGGTCAAAATGATCTTATCCGTTGATTAACTGAACTATGCCAAAGTTCATCTCGTCACATCTGATTCAATAGACAAAGAAGTAAAGTAGTAGAATTTACCGCATCGTAAGAATCAATGCCAAATAGGAATTTGTCTCAAGTTAAGCAGGGTTAATTTTAATAAGAATGACTGAAATACGATTTGTTTTTGTTTGTTCTTTCTTTTTGGAATGTTTTCACAATGTCAAAATATTTGAGTTAATATTTCCAGACTATGACTGTCGTATAAGAATCAAAATGATTTAGCTTGAGAATGATCATTTTATAATTTCAATGGTTCGTCGATAAAATCTCGTGAATCTGGTTATATTAAAGTAGGGGGAAAGCGTAATCAATATCTAATTTCCATAATAATGTAGAGAATCAGAACCATTTTGGTGTAAATTAATATATCGATGTCAAACCCTTGTTTCTTATTCACTTTATGAATTTTCACTTCAAGCCATTTACGAGCTAGTTTCTCTATGCGCTGGCTCTTTTAGAATTCTGTTACTCAACAATAGTGACATTATCGAAAAAAATACATGATTCTTTAAATTGGAGGTCCGGTGGTAAGTGTTTAAAAGCCTTAAACTGATATCACGAAAACACAAAATAAGATCACTTGACTCGTAACTGAATTGCAAAGTGTGCTCAATTCGCCAAAATAATAGCACATTCTAAACGTGCACAGGCAGCTTTACATTGACTGTTTTATGTTTGACGCAATATCTTTTGTCAATTGGTAATTAACTCGGAGACGCATTTTGGCACCAACATTAGCAATCGCGTTCACGTTTTTAAGTACATACATTGAGTAAGATCTCACATGGATCAAAATGAAGGTTGATGTTTATGCCAAGAGAAGTGAGTGGTTGAGAGACTTAGAATTTAATTCAAAGATATACTGCAAAATTTCAGACAGTGTTGATTAGCATGAATCTGCGTGATGCAAAATGGATTGTTTGATAATTAACCTTCTCAATGAACCCCCCCCCAAAAAAAATATCTCAGGAGTGGTTGATTACATGGGCACGAAATTAATATTAACACTTTTGACACAAGGCTCAGGTGCAGTTCTACGGGGGGGGGCTTATTTTTGGACGAAAAATGTTTTACAATGAAAATATTAATCAACATCCCCCTTTGGCATATATTTTAAATTTTCACATGAAATCTCCCCTGCTGAGCGACTAATTGGCGGCTGGACTGACCGTGAAAAAATTTGGACCTTGAATTTGGAATGAAATTTTTTAATCGTCATACCCCCCCCCCCAGGCTGAGCGACTTTTCGGCTTCTGGGATGACCGAAAAAAATTTGGACGTATATTGACCACGGATGAAGCTCACAGTAGCCCCCCTTAAGTTTCTGCTCTAGAACCGCGCCTGCATTGGCCTACACTTATTTTGCCGAGTCAATATTGTGATTGTGACTCCTTTCCCGAGTCAGTCAGTTATAGTTTTCCCACTTCAATTCGTGTCCTTATAACCCTTTTCAGAGTGATGCTGACTCGGTCTCGTGTCACTTGTTCTACTGGTACCCGCATGACATCGTTCAGTCTCCGTGGCGAGTGCAATTCTTGACTCGGAAAGAGACTTGGAATGTTTTTGACTAGGGATTTCAAGGTGCTTCACTCGGAAAGTGTCTGGTTCCAGCTAACGCCATATCCGAGTCAAATTTGACACTTACCGAGTTGAATTTGACACCGTAGAAATAAGAAAGCACGGATATTTTCCTCACAAGATGCGTTAAGATATTGCGTTCAAGCATTTTGTCTAAAAAGTAATGTATCGAATATACATTATCGGCCTAATTCAACATACGTGTAGATATATTTTCGCCTCTTTTTACCCTGTGTCCTTTTCAATTTGTGTAACGTGTATATAGGCTGTATCAATTAAAATATAAACGTTACAGACTTCTACAGGTGACCCAAGTAATCGTTAAAAGAACCATTCACCAATACAGGGTGGCCCAGAAATAATGCAGAACCTACGATCGTCAATTTCTTCAACACGATGTCGTTGCCTTTTGTTCCATTGGTTATAACATTCTTTTTCCAACAAAATGATATCATGATCATTGATTTTTAGAGAGGCGTTTGGATCCTAGGGCCATTTTTCTGCGTCAATGTCATTTCCCAAATTTCCTACATTTCGCACTTCACTGATGCTCGGAATACCGAAATATTCTCTCGTTATAGCGTGCCATAAAATAAGCTATACGCATACAACACCGCAGGAATGCCCTCGCTTTGATAAACATATAGACAATGTGAGAAATTGCGGTTTGTCTTTATGGCACACTACATCGCAAGAAAATCTCGATGTTCCAAGGATCGTTGGAGTTGAAAACGTAGGAAATTTGGGAAATTACATTGTCTCAGAAAAATGGCCCCGGGATTCCAAACGCCTGACTAAAAATCAATGATCATGATATCATTTTGTTGGAAAAAGAATGTTCTAGCCAACGAAATAAAAAACAGTGACATTCTGCTGATGATGATGGTGAAGAAATTAGCGATCGCAGGTGTTGCATTATTTCTGGGCCACCCTGTATAGATTTTTTCTGTGCATCACTGCCATCTAGTTTGGGCACATGTGCTCCCTCCCCCTCGAATTTTCCGGCGCCCTTGGTGATCTCTGCGAAAAATTTTGACACAACACTTAGATGATGTAGGAAGTTCGAACACGAACACGAATACGTCCTCTAGACCCAGGAAATGCAGCCCACTGCTCGAGCCAACGGCTGATCCAGGTGAAGAAGCTGTACTTAGCCTCATTTTTTTTCACAAAATGTAATTTGTAATTAGGTTTTATGTACATTGGTCTGGATCCTTTCCCCTGTATACAGAACACATGCATAAGGTGTTAAGACCTTTTCTGAATCCCCCTACGCGTATTTTTCTTTGCAAATGACATTATCAGTTAGGATAGTTATTACCATAATTTTTTTATCATTTATCATCCTTACTCGTATCTTGGCCACTCCCGCAAAATCAGTTCCAAATTAAGATGGGAAAAAATGATAGCTCTCCCGCAATTATCTATCGTCTGCGTCAATCATACAATTCAAGGAGTTAATCGGCCTATTGAATGAACTGACCGAATTGATAAACATTACTGCCTGCAAAAAATACGTGCCTGGGACTCTTGATAGTATTCTGAAAACTGTTATCATTAATTTTCGTCAAACGCATCTGTAATAGCCTCATCACGAATATCACACTTGGACACCTTTTGACGTGAATAATGATGTTATCAAATCATTTTATAGAAGATAATGAGATTTTGATTGGAAGCTGTAATTGGTTTAGACATAACTGTGGCTTTCTGACCCAAGCAACTTGGCAGCAAAACGTGCATGATCATCTAGGCAGTGCAGCAGGGTAATGCATCCAACAGTCCATCTGCTATCTATACAACTATCCCACTAAGTAAAAACAGTAGATGACGTCTTTCCACCTAATGTGTTAGACGAACACTTATCGTTTTTTTAATTGCTGAGGCTTTGTTCATACTTTTGTAAAACATACCTTGTCTACTTGTTTTTTTTTAATTTCTTTACCTTGTTTATTTATCTGTTGATTGACTGATTGATTGATTTACTTATTTATTACGCGTACAACCTATGGCTAAAGACTCGAAGGCAGGTTTGCGCATGCTTAGAACAACTTGGATTATTCGTCAGTTCGTCAGCTTCTAGCTGCGTCATCGCACGCTTCACGTGTCTTTCTATTTCTGCAAACTTGTAATCGCATGCATATTGTCAATACTTATCATAAATATAAATACGGTCATTACTTTTCAGAGTTTGAGAAAATAATATTCCCATATTAAAAACGTGAAACAATGCATACATCGAACTTAACTGCAAGAATGTGAAATGCTATAACTACTGGAGTAATTGTAAATCTCTCAGGATTGATTCAAAACGCAAATGTTCATCTAATTATTTACTATTTACAAAGAAAATAAAAACAACTAAGAAAAGGAGATGTCAAAACATAACCAGTATTGAACACATTGATATCGGTAACAGCTGTCAGATTAAAAGACATCCGGAATATTACAGTCAAACTCCACGGCGTTTTGTTGCAATGCATTGAAATGGTTAAGGTTTTAATGTGCTGCTTTGTGACCCCTTACTAGATCTGTATTCAGTAAAAGTGGAAAGTACTCATCAGATGGAGAACTGAATATTTTTTCTCTGTGTTCTCTTCTTCCTCTTCTCCTGTTTTTCCAGATGAAGGCGATATTTGTTACATGTTTCATTCTTCTTGCGGCTTCATGCATTGAAGGTAAGAACATATTTGTATTTCCTTTCTTAAAATGAAAACGAAATCCATCTTGAGAAATAAAAACAAAATAACAAAGGAAATAACTTCGCATCTTAATTTGGATATTGAAAGGATGTTTGATCAAACTTTGTTTTTATGCATTTAAATACAATGGGGGTAAAACGCAAAACTTTTCATCTAAAACAAAGCGATGGAATTTGTAAATAACATTAAAACGTAATGTCGGAGTTAAATTTGAATTCATATTAATTTAGGCCTATTTAGTATTGTCATGTCTAACAAAATATTTGCACGAATATACTACGTTGTTAGTATGACTGTCATAAGAAATTCATTCAGATAAAGTTTTGTGACACACAATGCAACTATATTATTTCATAAATGCTAAAGCAGGACCGATTTGGTTTTACGATAAATCGACGTCCATTACCGCATTCATGGCACCATGTTATCGATTCATCATTACACCTTTAAAGGCATTGGCTAACAGTTACCACAGTTAAAAAAAGTGAGCTACATAATCCTCCATACTCCAAGTGCCTTTGATAAGGTCTAAAAATAAAGCCCTGAAAAAAATGATATTTCAAAATGTTTATTTACTGCTTCAAAAAAGTGAAAATCGTAAGTTGACCGGATTCCCATTTCCTTCCATAGACTTACTGTGTGTGGATCTAGGCTATTTTTTTTACTCGCCCCGAGTATTAAATGTTTATTCATTCATATCTTGCCAGTGGAAGTATAAATTTCCAAACTTTTGTATTCTAGGGTGTTTATTTGTCCATTTAAACATTACTATGTAGCTCAGATATCAAAGTTTGACTTTTTTTTAAATTTGAAGCTCCACAATGTTAGCCTATCACTTTAACTTCACTGTAAGAAATTGCTATTAGCAAGTTAACAATTTTCTAAACACATTGTTACTATCACTTTATTAATATGTTCAGAGGCTAAACGACGTATGTCAATTTACTGAAGATCGGTGTCCAATTCCAACTGTTTCTAAACATACGTTTTCTAAACACATATTTTGCTGTCGCTTTCTAAACATTGATGTTTAAATGCTAAACACGCCTTTTACAGTGCTAAGAAGGTCACGTTAAAATATCACATAATGGCAGATATCCAAGCATAATGAATAATATACCAAGGGTGAACATAGAAGTATGTAAGATTATTTATTAAATATAATTATGAGGCATGTCAAGAAACTTTCACAACAAAATATGTCTCTCAACTTAAGTTTGCTCCGAGGGATAAATTTTGAGAAATCAACGATAAAATATATTTTGTTTCTATTTTAAATCTTATTTTAATCGGTAGGATTAAAACCATACATAAAACAAACGATTGAAATAATACAACGTCCTTTGTATATATTATGCCTTGGCCTTAGGCAGAAACTCTATGGGTCCGGTGTTGCCAAATTTGTGCTGAATGTAGACGTATAACGATTTGTTGTGACGACATAATGTTTACGTCCCGCGAATGGAAAATACAATTTTGCATCACAGTTTCTATAACTAACACAGTTTGGTGAACAGGGTGAATGGTTTATAATTCATTCGAAGTTGCATGTACATGTCACGTGAATGGTTACAGTTTGGTTTAAATAATTACATATCATTTTGCAAAAGAAGTACGAAAAATGCCATCGAAATTGTTTATATCACATATTAGTTCGTTGTAACAAAATAGCTCGATTTGTATATTTAATACTTTTTATTTCTTTCTTCCTATTTCCCTACACAGCACGCAAAGGTGAGTTGTATATCAATTTACATAGTAATTTTGCATTTAAATCATTACATTATGTGACATCGCTTGCGATCGAAAAATAGTATGAAATCTCACTTGCTGCACTGCGAATGATGGAAATATACAACCAAATATATTTGTGTTTAAATTGGTAAGATGCCATCAATACCTTGTATAATCATGGGCGGCGATCGGGGGTGGGGGGGGGGCGGCGTGCCCCCCTCGATGTTTCGGGGAGGGGATCGTTTCCCTCCTCGATTTTCAAAACTTGCTATTATTTTTATCAATTTTGTTAGCGTTTTTGATATAAAGCTTTTGTTATCTGCTAACGTATTCAAAAGATAAGTATAATTGAAATAAATCATTGAACGTTATTAATGCTGGGGGAGGGGGATTTTAAAGCTTACTTTGCACTTTGTAACGAAACTATGTATCCTAAGGGTGAGTTTTACCCAGCGCGAGGGTATTTTTTTTCGCCTTTTGTTTTTTCGTCCCCCACTCGTCACATGAAATCTCCGCTCCTGGTAATAATAATAACAGTTTTCCTTGGAAGTGTGTTCAAGTTGAGTTGTCAAGTTTATCCGTTTTCGTGAGAAGGCGAAAAAAATGTAAATGTTCACTACACAACTGTTGTAGCTCATCGATTTCACGAGTTCTATTGACGGCGGCAAAACAGTGATGGTAATGATATATGTTAAAATACATCGCAGAAAATAATCAAATCTGGTGCTTAGAGTTTGAAATTGCACCGTAAATA
The DNA here is from genome assembly GCA_001188425.1 of Eucidaris tribuloides. Lineage (NCBI taxonomy): Eukaryota > Metazoa > Echinodermata > Echinoidea > Cidaroida > Cidaridae > Eucidaris > Eucidaris tribuloides. The sequence continues at coordinate 29,275 of JZLH01S0606602.1, read as the reverse complement.
CTATGATGTTAAATTAACCACCGACGTCCACGGTTGCTATCAGGGGCAGAGATTTCATGTGACGAGTGGGGAGGGGGAGGGACGAAAATACCGAAGGCGAAGTGAAAATACTTTCGCGCTGGGGGGAGGGGGACGAAAATCCCGAAGGCGAAGTGAAAATACATTCGCGCTGGGGGAGGGGGAACGCCCGAAGACATATAAATTATTATTAAAAAGTGGAAATTATGACTTTGAAATCCCCCTCACCCCCATTTTTAAGGTTTAATAATCTAATTTCATCACATGTATCCTTTGACTCGGTTTGCCGATTACGTTTGCCAGTTACAAAATTTATAAAAAATGATAACAAAATCGAAAAAAAATCGAAAGTTTAAAAAATCGAGGGGAGGGACGATCCCCCAGAAAAAATCTAGGGGGGGGGACACGTCTCCCCGTCCCCCCGGGAACGCCGCCAATGTTTGCTACATCAAAGGACCGAACTATACACATGTTGTAAACTTTCGGAATCATTTTTACTTCTAGTTCTGTTATTTTAAAAATTCTGTTATGTTATGGTCAGATTCGTGGGTATAATTTTGACACCTCAGCGGTTTTATTTCGGGCTTTGTTTTTTTTTTTTTTAAATTACGGGATCAGACGAGGTTAAATACGAACCGGAACTCGTTCAGATCGACCCCTGATTTTGGTGAGATGTGATCCAAATTCCTTTGTGACTCCGAATTGATCCCCATTTGGAGTCAGTCTAACCCGTTTTTTTTAAGCTGTGGTTCTCTTATAACACTGAGTTAACTTTAGCACCAGGATTTCACAATGAACGTTTTGTTTGCCCCAACAGGGTGTAAGGACATCGAGTGCAATCAGGAAAGCGGTCCTGTGTGCGGCTCGGATGGAGAACGCTACACCGACGAGTGCGCCCTCCTGAGAAAGGCGTGCCGGGGAGATGCCGAGGTGACGGTGGTTCCTTGCGATGAACGTGCATCCCACCCGTCAGATGCAGGAGGTCGCCGAAACCGCCCGAGGAGGACCGGGTCATGCAGACGCGAGACGCCGGGGTCCGGCAGCGAAGAAGAACCAGCGGTGACGACTACGCACACCGAGACCACTAATAACTACAACACCGAACGGATCGTGGAAAGAGTCAGGCCAAGGCGGTTTAGAGGAAGGGCGAGGTCGCGCGGCAGAAGTGGGAGGGGCAGGAACAACAGGAGAGGGAAAAGAAAGAACAAGAGAAAAACGGCAGGAGAGAAGAGAAGGATGCAAGAGATGAGGGAAACAAGGTCGGCCATTCGTAAGATGCTCATGCAGATGCAACAGATGTACATGCAGCAGATGATGCAGCAAGCGCTTCCTCGTTTTTCGGGGTCAACGCAAATGGAAACCTACCAAAGCCCATCCTCCTCTTCCTCCTCCTCGTCCTCCAGTTCTTCTTCCTCCTCATCCTCCTCCTCTCCTCCTCCAGTTCCGACCCGATGAGCGAAGGCTCTCCCCCGTAAACGATTTTTTT
>JZLH01S0606602.1:1832-17621 GCA_001188425.1 Eucidaris tribuloides | reverse complement strand
TTTTCAGTATCTAATTCAACCTCTCAGAATTTACCATATGAATCCTTGCGAGTGACATGCTCAAACATTAGCATACATTTGAACGTAAACAGAATTTTCACCTCGGAAAAAATGAATACCAAATTATAAATAACCATTTATAATTTAACTTACCCCATTCATTTGGCTGACTGTTTAAATGTCAATTAAATATAATGCCTAATTTTCTTAATTTTTGCCTATTTCCTATCGAGAACTTTGGTACAGGTATGATAAATTTGTATCCAAATTGTAACCATATTGTTTGAATATCTTATTTGAGAGTGCAAGATGGACACGCAAGACGGTTTTCAAGGGTGTAGGCTGGTTTGGGCATGGGGAGAAGCACATCTTGGGGAGGTAGAAACCAAAGTGGCATGGGGAGGTGGAACTAAAGTGGCATGGGAGGTTCACATCTTGGGGAGGTGTAACTAGTGTTAAAAAAAAACAGCGTTTGAAAGCAGAAAAATGAGTGCAAATTTCTTTTTGCTTGACAGGGGCAGAACTCCTTTGCCTCAGTGGGATGGGGGGGGGGGGGGTTGCACGTCTACCCAGTGTACCCCAGCCTAAGCCATTGGTTTGAAAAACAACAGATACATATTTAAAGTCATTACTTAAAGAGGTAGGTCCAGAAAATTGTAACAAAATTAGGAGAAATCTGGACAGTATGTATTAAAGTTTCACAACAGTGCATATACCTTATTCAATTTGTGAGGAATTAAACTTAATATATTTCATTTTATTTTATTATTTGTTTGTTAGTTTTGGTTGGTATATGATAGATACCCGATTAATCCTCCTTTACGGTTAAGGGACACTGTTGCAAACATCGGTAATATCTTCCTCACAGCCAACTAAGTATTATTCATACTGGAATGTTTTCATAAAACAAAGTATGATTTCGAAATGCATTATTACTTACGAAATCTCTAAAACTCAATTACGTAATAAATTATATCTAGGAATGAAAACAAACAGGTAAACCATATGAAGCAGGACTGATCCGTAACATATCCGTTTTCGTTACGAAGTTTTGACGATAATTCATGGATTGGGCCGGGCTTTCGTAGAACTGACCTTTAATAACGTGCCCCAGCTGGCGGAAATGTGAAAACCCCCCGATGTGCGTCGTGAAATCGTCATTTCCCCCTTCTCCATAATTCCCCCTTACCAATTCCACCTGTAAATGACGTCATGCGTTTAAGGCATGCTACGCGGGGATACCCAACACTTCGCCTCAACTCTTCGTTTTCACGGATGTTGTACTCTGCATTGCAGTTCCGCGCAACCACTGCCAGAAGTTGTGATTGGTTCATTTACCGTGACATCACGGCTATCAGCCCCCTTTTCCAGGTATAACCTAAAAATAAACAAACAAATCGTTACTTTATGCTTTGAAATTAATGCTAAAAACGACGAATATTTACACGCCTGCGGACAGAGTGAGAAAGTGTTTTCAATAAATACGGGAGCAAAGATTTCAATTGTATTGAAGAAGTGTTGATTGTCAGCGGAGCGCAACAAACTTTCCAAGTCTGTGAGAGGTGGTCTAAAGAAAGGCGTTTACATCAGTCATACAAGGTAAGAGATTTATTTTTCTTATTTCTTTAGTCTCACCGACATTCAATGTCATTATCCTTCTGTCCTTCTTCGTTTCCGAGCAAACTGTCTGTGAAATATGACGTATTCGGTGACATTCTATCTAAACATCAGGTGTTGATACAAGATGTGGATTCCGGACTTTTCATTTCCCGGCGTAATAAAATCAAATCACTGTAATGTGCGGTTGATAAATATTAAACAACTTTCGCATTTATGACTAGACATTACTATTGATTTCATATATACATGCCGAAGCACCTTTGTTTTATTTTACGGTGTCACTTGTTAAACGTAAAAGTTCATAGCATACTTGTATTGTTACACATTCTCGCTGACGTCTCAGACTGGAAAAATCTTGTCAGAAGACAGTGGCAATACTATAAATTGTGAAGAGGCAGTTTTGTAAATCAGAGTCAGATTCAGGAATGTAGAATGAAGGAAGTTGCTTCATTTAAAACAATTAAAAGATGATAGAATGGTCTGACGGGCAGGCAATTTTTTTAATGAATTACTGTAACTCTTGTTTTTTGTCACCTTACAGCTGTAAGTATTTGAAGGGAGGGTGGGATTCCACTTCTGAAGGCTGATTAATGGGTTCCAACTGTCTGTAAACCTCACCCTTTTAAACATAAAAGGTGCCTTAGAAAACTTAAATCAAAGGAGCGCAAATATCGATAAAGGATCAAGGAATATTAATAAAACTGGTTGATTTTTTAACAGGAATCGCCAACCATATATAAGTTAGGAAATAATGACATATTACAGAATAATCTTTAAAACTAGACGTTTCTGAAGGCAAACATTGACTTAATCTACGTGATTGAAACTAGTCTGTTTCGACATTAGGGGTTATATACTTTGGATAGTTGGAAACTGTTTATGTTTGTAGATTACCGAATGAAAGTTTCCGAAATTGTTTACGAGACGCAGGGGCAGATGTTACTCTTTGTACAAAGTTTTCGATGTATGATACTTGGATGAATCATATATATATTTAGAAAAAGGAAAGTTCAAGCTTCTACCAAACTTGTATTATTTAGCTGACAAGCTTTCGTCCAACACCTGTCATTGCCTGCGGTCTTTCCTTCTTCTATGTGTTACACCCCAACCGATGAAAGATTTCTATATTATAAGTATATTATTTTTTATACATTAATTTTGATACAAATAGACAACTTGTTATGTGATGGTTTTAATTATCGTTTAGGTGATGCTCATGTAGAGGCAAATAGTAAGAGCAAAACTTTGTAGGTTTACGTAGAGATTACGCCCAGAAGACATGGACATGGACTGATAAAATTTAAGAAGATGAAATAATTCCCAATCGGCGTTATCTTAAATAGAATCGGATTAAGAACAGTACTTTGTTCATGTTGCAAGGATGAGTGGAGACATTCTAACATGTGTTATTTAAAAGATCAGAGTCGTCACGAATGAGTGTCTTCATCAAGAAGATCACAAGTACTCGGTCACAAGGAGAACGACGACGACGACGACGACGACGACTACTACGACTATATGATCAAAGTAGTGTTAGCAGATAAATGTATTGGTAAAAACTTATGATGAAACTCGTTATGTTTCATACATCTAGAAGTACCCTTTGACAACTAATTTCAGATAGCTCAAATAGCAAAAGTCAAACATTGCTAATTATATTGTTGCTATTTAATGTTTCTGCTGTTTTCTTACACTCACACCCGTCTCTCTCAATTTCATCCTCTTCGTCTCATTCACCCTATTGTTCTTTTTTTTAAAAAAGACTGAAATCTGTACCGCTCTATAATAGTAGTGGATCATCGGGCGGGGCCTATCTCCATTTAAGTACATGTAACCCTAGGCCACATTATGCACAAGACAGTTTGACGTGGGGGGGGGGGTAGTTCTCTATTATAGTCCCATTCCTTAACTTTTCCTACACCATCTAGATATCCTAGCGCAAGGGCTAGAGACAGTAGTTACCATTTTTATAGTGGTCTACCCCTGATATTTGGTATAACCAAGGAACCAGACCGCGAGTCGAACTCAAAATCTTCCGGTTGAGAGGCGAACGTTCTGTCATCTGTGGCAACTCGCCAGTTATTAATCTTCTTTTTCATCACTTAATCTGCCAATCAGTCTCTTGTTCATAAATCATTTTATTTTTTTTGTAGTTAGCAATAAGTTTTGATATGAACTTAACATTCTGACCCTTGAGATAATCGGGACCAGGATTTGTTCCTTACTTTTTATAATAAATCTACAGGGAGATTTTATACTTTTTAAAATGTTTGATATTTTGACCTGCTGAGAAAAGTAGTGAATTATATGTCCTACTTCAAAATGATTTCGACATGAAATTCTTGCCAATGTTCGAATAACCAGAATTACCTAAAACATCCTCGTAATCCCATTTAAAATTTCCGTGGGCCTCCTGGCCCCCTATAGGGTCAAGTCCTCCCCCGTAGTTACAGTCCTGCTCTTGGCTCCTCTCCAGTTTCCAACATGAGGACATTTTCGTGCAATATCCCGTCTTTATCTACTACCCGGATAGCTTTCTTTCCGATTCAATGCCCTTAGTAAAAATAACTACTCACATAGTCTTACGCTTCAAAATGTTTCTTATTTCCATATTCCTGCGGTAATGATATTCTTGAAATAATACAACAAAACTTCTGGTAGCTTCTTTTTTTATTTTACAGCCCATATTTACGAGATTTCCTACTTTGACCGTTACCTCATCCAGACTAAACCTGAATGATTTTACGAGGCAAAACAATAAAGATTTTCCTTACATATCTCCTTCACATCAAGCCACATTGTGTTCGGGTTTTTTGGAGGACCGAATCCTTTACTTTAATAGTGTGGACATTTGGACAAATTAGTCAATCGGAACAAAGCTTCTTGTGCTGTCGTAGAGACACAGTAAAAATATCGAACAGTTTTATAACACTTTTTCTATAACACTTTAGAAATCATAAACACGTTTAGTTTTGTGTATCACTTGTATGATATCAAAAGTTCGTGTTTATTCCTGGAACACTTCATAAACACTTCTACACGCTTCATAAACACGTTTAAGTGTTTAGGTGTTGGAAATCATAAACGCGTCAACAAACTTTTTCGTGAAGATCAAACACTTATAACATTTATGATTTCATATTAAACGTGTTCCAGTGTTTATGAAGTGTTCCAGAAATGAACACAAAAATACGCATAATTTCTAACTAAACGTGTTTACGATTTCCAGATAATTGTGTTTATAAAGTGTTAAAGATAAGTGCTTGGAAAAGTATTTTACAGTGCACAGTTTCCCGCCCAAGTGAAGTGTTTTGCTACCCATACGTACAATCTGGAGTAGCGTGCTATTTTCCCGAAAAAATCGGTATTACACATTTCCAAAACTTGTTGAAATACGTCCACTTTTCAAATAGTGCGATACATTTATTTTTACATTTTCTGATAGTATGATGTTTGTCCTTTCGTTACATGCAATTTTAACTCACGCGGTGACATAGTTGGGGAAGTATAAGATGATGAAAATTGTCTTAGAAAAACGTCTTGTTTGGTCGCAGGTCTGCAATTCCGGCATACGCCCCCATAGGTCACTTTAGTACATAAGAGTTAAGAAAACCGATTCAACCGATTCTTTTCTGTTAGTCAACCCCCCCCCCCGTCTCGGCATATTAATAGTTCATGATATTGTATAATAAGATGCTAATAAGATGCAAGATATTCTAAAACCTTAAAGATAGATTTCAGGATTTGCAAGTCCACCACTTCCCTTTATTATGATTACCAAACGGTAGAAACGTACTTGCAAATGGTGTGTTGAAAGTTTGAGATCCATACGTCACGAACTTATTGTTTGATGAGAAAAACTATTGTTCCTTCCTTGAGTTTAAATTTTGCTCCAATTGCAGAACACGGTACGCATGACCAGCTAACGGGCAGTGGGCGACTACGTAAACTGCTATGGTTTTAACTGTTGAACTGTGCGTGACCTTCGGCTAGCGGCCGATCAGACAATGTTGGAACTAATGGCACGTGCTCGTCACTGTGCAAAATTTGAAATTTAACCGTCCAAATTTTCAACAAAACTACGTATTTTACCCAAAGGTTCTATTACAGGTGTTTATTTATGCTAATCTTCGCATTATGAACGATTTGAGCTGATTTCAATCATTTTGCTGTTTTCTGGCGTGCAAATCCCGAACTCTATCTTTAAGGAATCTGTCTCTCTTTTTAGCTAACCTTTCCAACGTTCACCGTCCTTGGCACTCCCTGGGTGACATCTAATGTAATATCCTTCCTCCTTCAAGAATCAGGAAACTGTTCCGCGGTGATTCACATCTCTGGAGCATTGAGAAGCAAAAAATATCAAAGAAAATATGCTTCGCCTGTGTGTGACCCCTACCGTCTTCAATTTTGCATTTAAAATCATTCACTCATCGATGTTGATAGAGAAAGTACTGGTTGCCATTAGATACAATTAAATTCAAGCAGTTTGTCATTAAATTTGTTGGGTGATTGGGTAATTATCTTGTCAGATGAAACCTTATATGTATTAAAGAGATTTCAACATAGGGACAAGGATTATAATTCTGGGCTGCTGTTATCAAGATTTGCACCCTGAATTTTCCTTTTTCGAGGACAAATCCGTTACCAACTCTGCAGTAGCACCCTGGGATTCCAGGGCAAGACACCCAATCACTCACAAACTCGCGTTCTTTTTAGCGTACATGTAGATGGGGTCCATGCAAAACCGTCACTTATGATTTACTAATGGTTTTATTTCATTTCAACTGTAAACATAATTTTACTAAAACGGTTATCGTTCAGATGTAATCATCTTGACTCTACGACAATCGCCCCGCTCTATGACAGCTATCCTCAGGACAACCTCCACCCGGACAACTGCCCACCTCCCAGGCCAATTACTCCCTAAAAGATAACCATACCCGGGTATTTTCTTTCGGGGGGGGGGGAGGGGGTAGTTCCAGTTACTGACCGGATAATTGTTTTGGGTTTAGTTGTCTTGTTGTTAGTTGTTCAGAGGATAGTTGTCCTAGAATCAACTATGCGACACTTTTTTGTCTGGTTTGGACAGAAGAGATAGCCATTTCTTTTACAATTTTATCATTTTGTTACCAAAATTAATGACACTAGGCACAACCCGTATCATTTCTTGCAATCGTATTGAGGTACTTGTAATAAGTGTTTTTGTCCATCTTTTGTCTTTTTCTCTAGATGAGGGTGACGTTGGTGATTTGTTTTGTGACTCTTCTGGTCGCGTGCAGTGAAGGTAAGGCAGTACATGTATTAGATTAAAGTAAATCAGTACAAAAAGTAGCTGAAACTTCCTATAAAGTGTATGTTATGCGAATATTCGTGAAATGCATAGTTGATGCAAAACCCTGAATATACCATCTTAAATTGTGATAAAATCAAAATAATGAAAAAAACAACAAACAAGATACAATTTAGTATTTGCGAATAAAATGAACATAATTGTTACGCGTAGGGTTCTTGGCGAAAAAATTCCTATTGAGTGTAACCGAAGTAATTGTACTTATTGATTACAATTTGTACTTGTAAACAAAATGCACTGAATATTTTATACCAGAGCAAAACTGTCAGTTTCCCAATCATTTGAGTTGTAATCTATCTGAATAGGAAATCACAATTTCTTCAGCTATTAGATTTGTATTAAAATTTTGAAATTTTAAATTACTGCAGATATATAATTCCAATGATTAATAAATAATTACATTTTTAGAGAGGGCATCCTTTTATTTACAACTTGCATGCACAACACTTCTCTCCGACATGCGTGATGTGTAAAAAGTTATAGTTGTTTGCAATTAGCACTACACTCCAGAGGGATGTCACTTTTTCAAAAGCGCCTAGCCTGTTTGTAAAGTATGTAAGCTTTTTTTTCAACCGAACCTCGGTTGCTTCAGACGGTATTAATGTCATTAATGGGCATTCAAAACATCACATCGATGCTCATCATGTTGCTGACAGGATTTGCTGAAGATACTTTTCCAACAATTTTACTATGACAACATATTTATGTTCAATATTTACGACCTAAGTTTAAGAGGGTGTGAATTGCAAGTTTGGTTGTACCTCATGGTTCCGAAACTTAATGAATTATACGGCATAAGAATGGGGGCTTCATTCATTGCGGGTTAAGGGGTAATAAGTAGGACTCCCAGGGTGTTCCAAGCGTGACAGGCATACTGGGAACAGCGTATGGTAGTCAATAAATCAGAATACCGTTTTGCTTTTATAGGCGATCTATCTAAACTTCTGAATCATACCTCATACAAACTGTCTTACGTGTTCATTCCGCCCCTTTAACGATTTCTAACAGCATTTTCCTTTTTTCTCCTCTTTCCATTCTTCTTTCCACCTGCACACAGCACGCAGAAGTAAGTTGACAGTATATTTTGTTTTAATTGTACACATAGTAGATCAAATGGAATTTACTAGTTAATGGTTATACAATTATGTGAATAAGATATTAAGGCTTTCAAGCATTTTGGGCCGCTTTAATGCAGAGTTAAGAGCATTGTCTTCATTTGAATTCTTATCAGTTTACCGTGTACTATTATCAATGTCTCATTCAGTACTTTGTCGTATCTTATGAACTGAAAAAAAAACCCTACCAATATTGTCTTCATTAACAGCAATTATTTATTAGTAGTAGATGCAGTAGTAATACTAGAAGTAGATGTTATAGACTGCAGAAGTGATGACGTCAAACTGGTTCGGAAATATGTGGAGACAATAGCCAAACTATAACTCAGTGCAATTGCAGCTCTCCTATTGGCAGAAACAACCAGTTGCGACGCGCTGCACCTAGTTCCGCCACTGTCCAATTGCCGAACCAGAGTGACGTCACACTTTGGTACTCTATATGACGAGATGTAACAGTAGTTGCAGAAAAAGTAGTAGTTGTTGTGATAGTAGAAGAAGTAGCGGAACTAGTAGAAGTAGACGTAGTGATAGTAGTAGGCCTAGCAGTAGTGGTAATAGTAGTACTTGGAGTAATAGAAGCAACAGTAATTCTAAAAACATTGACTGAGAGTGATTTGGGGAAAAGGGTCTATTTGGGACCAGGGTTTCGAGTCTAACGAGAGAATTGGTCTACATGTCTCAATTTCGGATCAAACCCGACCTGTTTCTGAGGGTCTGGCCACATCAGATCCCCCTGCCATCTCTGAGCCAGTCTGGCTCCGGGCCACTGTTTTAAAGGTGTATCAGCAGTAACGGCCAAGAAAGAGCAGGTGTAAAAGATTGAAGAAAACAAAGTGATTAGGCCATACTACTGGGTTAACGTAGTGATATGAGAGACAGATTATTCCTAGCCTGTACCAAAAGTAACGCATTATGCAACATAATTTAACCACCGTTATCCGGTCATTGTCTCAATATTACAGAATGCAAGAGGATCAGTTGCAATGTCAACAGCGGCCGCGTGTGTGGCTCAGACGGTGTCGAATACTCCAACGACTGCACCCTCAAAAGACAGGCCTGTAAGAGGAACGTGAGGGTCGACGTGGTGACGTGTCCCAGACAGGGACGTCCGGCCCAGCAGAGGAACAGAGGCGGAGCACAAGGGGTACCCAACTGGCAATATGACATGGACGCTGAAGACTATCAGGAATATATGCAGCAACAGCAGCAACAACGGTATTGGCAGCAATATTACCAGCAGCAGCAGCAGCAGCAACAACAACCGAATTGGCAGCAAGGAAACCCCGCGCGACAAAATTCTTTGGTCAACAAACCGGCGGCGGCGATGCTGAAGAGCAGGAGATGCCGGAACCGGAGGAGCAAGAGGAGCCTGAAGAGCCGGAAGAACAAGAAGCACCCGAAGTAGAAGAGCAGGAAGCGCCCGAGATCGAAGAACCAGAAGCACCTGAAATCGAAGAACCCGAAGCGCCGGAAATCGAAGAACCGGAAGCGCCAGAAATCGAACAGCCAGATATGGAAGAGCAGGAAGCAGCCGAATTCGAATCACCGGATTTCGACCAGGAAGAATCACCCCAGTGGGGCACGACATTTAGGCAGACGCCAAACAGAAACCGCAACCGCGGGAGGCAGCAGCCCCAGCAGCAGCCCCTGATGCAGGCACCCAATCAGCAGCGACAACGACCACGGCAGTGGGGACGGCAGCAGCGACAGCAGATGCAGCCTCAGGCCCAGGCGGGCGGCGACACATCCAGTTCTGAAGAATCGCAGGAGGTGGATGGTGAAAGCCCCTCTCAGTCCGCGGGGCCCAGCAACTCCTTATTGAGTGTTGGTCCATTTGATTCCAGTTTCTCATCACCCCAATCACCCCAATCACCCCCATCAATTTAAAAATTTCCCGCTAAACCCTATTCAAAATTAATTGGTAATACTGGGATACTTCAGCCAGATCGGAAATGAGGTTTTTGTTTTTGCGGAGCACCTGTTCTCAACATGCTATACTGCTTCGCCTTTCAGATGATGAACTACTGGAATTGTCTGTGTGTGTATAAGTTTTGAACTGGAATTGTGTAGAGCAGGTGTCTCATCAATTTGTAATCCTAATACAATTTTCAAAAAAAAAAGAGTAAAGTTAAGGGCTATTAATCAAATTTGATGCGCTCTAAAGAGAAAAAAAACAACAACCTTAAAAGGTTCTCTTTAGGACCACTTTTCGGTGCCATTCCTTCAGCACTATTCTGAGGTGCCTACTAACATTATTTTGATCAAGACAATGTTCTTTATGTCACAAATCATTACCGCGTCGTGCTAATGAGACCCCTTTTGTATGGAAATGGTGGTTATACTCCCGGGTAACGATATCATCAACAATAACCTTTCAAGAACCGCCTTTTGAGTCTACATCCCCATCACATTGTCATATTTTCTTTTTTGCGTCAATGGCTTTCGAATAAATCAGAATTTCGAACTAACATTCCATTGCACAGGGTCCATGTACGGTCTTCCCCTATCGTGATGGTGTGTTCAACTTGTTTGTCATATTATAAAACATACCACTTATTTATGTGGTTACCATATGGGTGCGAGTCTGAGAAACCTCTAAGTTTTGCGTATTGTGGAACTTCGAATATTGAACAATAGTTGTTGATAATTTCCTATACAGTCGTAATTTACAATATTGACGATCATGTGTGTGCGTGTGTGCGTGCGAGCGTGTGTGTGTTTGTTTGTTTGTTTGTGTGTGTGTGTGTGTGTGTGTGTGTGAGAGTGTGTGTGTGTTTGTTTGTGTGTGTTTGTGAGTGTGTCTGTGTGTTTGTGTGCGTGTGTTCGTGGGTTTGTCTTACCTGGTCAATTTTACCATGTAAAAATGTTTCCGTATTGAGTCAAATGACAATAATTTGCGATTAGTTTTTTTTTTCCATTTTTTTTTGGAATGGTTTTTCAAAAGTCATTTGTTATTTTTCATGATAAACAAGATTGTATCCGATTAAATGTACATAATAATGGATATTATGTCACAGAGTGTGTTTTTCTTGTATAGCTTGTAAACCACTGACCTCTGCTAAACTGTCAACCTGTAATGGTCTTGGTATACTACAACAACTGGGGTGCCAAATCAAGAACCCTTGGTGTTGCTCAATATACTTTAGAAGCTAGACTTGGTATTAAATTTCAACATTAAAGGACAGGTAAATGACATGATTGGGGCTAATCCTCAAATTAAGCTGAAACTATTCTACAATTAAGTAAACTCTACAAGGATTCTGCTGTGAAAATCTTGTTGTCAAATGTTGGCACATTCTAAAATAACTAATGGCAATATACCACGTGGCAGGAAAACCTGTTGTGTAGCTCTCTATGGCTTGTTATATCTATCGGGGCACGATAGAATTACAATAGGAGTATGTTCGTGCTTGATTTTCCTTAAGTAAACAAATTACAGACTAATCCTTCCAGCTGTGATCCACTCCAGTTGGTGTATAGTTGGTATATATTTCAACTAATTTAGTTCTTGGGGCATTTTTCAGTATTCCCAATCATGTCACTAACCTTTAACATTCTGGTTGTTACTGTAACACCAATCGAATTAATTCAAACACCGAGACTATTACTTTTAGTACCAAGTTTGTTGAATATTAACATCATTCTGGTATTTATTCTGAGCGATACCCTGGATGTTGAATTTAACATTCAACAATTGCATGAACTAGGAGTTTTCGAAATTTAAAATTATAAATAAAATTATTTATAAATTATAAAGGGTATATTTCTAACATTTCCAGCACATCGAGCATTTTATGTTTCGCCTCGAAGGCATCGTTTGACAATGTTTCCACTTAAAAAAATCTGAGCTACATGTTCATCCATGCTACTAGTGTCTCTGATAAATGAAGTTACAAATTTCACTTTATGTGTAAAAGGTTGGACTGTCCATGCACTTGAGCAGTGGGCGGGGTGGGGGGGGGGGTAAGGATGTAGTGGGGAGTCCCTATTTAAAGTAGAATTACCTTCAATATTGTATTTTTTAAATTTATTTGTCAGTTTCTTACAAAATATACCTCCAACTTCCCATTTAACGTTCCCTTTTAAACACTACACAAAAAGTTTCCCCCCTTTCAAAATACCATAACTTTTAAACGAAATAGAATAGAAAATAATTTGGTAGGAGTATTTCTGCACTAACTGACAAACTTCTGTGTGAAAATGTGGTTGATCCGTCAAACCATGCTTGAGTGAGTACATATTAAAGGTATAAATGTCACTTTTCAAAATTCACAGGGGTTTTGACAAGTTCTGTTGCTGATGAACGATTTAGTGCTATTTCTGGTAATCATCGATCGTTTGACCCCCTTACACCTTCCCAGACACTTTCCACATATTTTCGGTTGAGTGTGCTCAATAAAAACAAAATTATCCTTCCTAAATTTTGAAATTTTAAAATCCATTAAGTTTATTGAAAAATTGAAATTGGATATTTTACCGCAAAACGTATGAGCACATGTTGTACAAACATAAGAGGTTGTAACCATGTCATGGTCGAGTGAGCACTCTATTAATAAAGCAAAAATACAATTTTTACTGCTATTTTGGCATAATAAATGACTCCTGTGACTTTTGAAAAGTGAAAATTTTGCCTTTAATGCATGCTCACTCATGTATGACCTGACGGATCAACCCCATTTTTACACTGAAGTTAGGCAGTGAGTGTAAAAACACTCCTGCAAAAATTCTTTGCTAAAATTTGTTTCGTTAAAAAGTTATAATATTTTGAAAAATGAGGAACTTAGTTTCTGTCTAGTGTTTATATCTGGAACTAATAATTCATGTTATGACTTTGATAAAGTTTTTTCCAAAAATTCCAGGACCATAATTTTAAACGTAAAATTTATATAATTCAGAGTATATTTGTAATCAGTCATACACACACACACACACACACACACACACACACACACACACACACACACACACACACACACACACACACACACACACACACACACACACACACACACACACACACACACACACACGCGCGCGCGCGCACACACACACAAGTATAACAGAAGTGCAGTTCGGGAGGCGTGCACGAGTGTGTGTGTGTGTGTGTGTGTGTGTGTGTGTCCTCTTTAAATCAATCCATTTTCAGAAGTCTGAAGTTTACACCCACCCCAAAAATGAGGAGACCAGACATTTTGAAGAGATCCTCAAATTATTATTGTATAATTCGAGGACGATTAAATACATAAATAACACAGTCACAAGGAAATACATACAGTTCTAGCACGTAAAATAAGTCCAAAAAAGATTATGAAAACGTAAATTAAAATCAATATCACAATTTGGCAATAGATGCGACATTTCTAGGTGGCAATACAGAAATGAGTAAGTACTTACTTCTTTTTAACCAATCATCAACATCTCCAAACATCCACAGGAAGGAAGGAGGAAGGGTCTATTTTATAAAAATGGGCGGGATAAATTGTATATGTAATTAATGCTACAGACAGTAGCACAGTCTTGTCCGTGCTCTTTAAAATGTGATATGCGTTCATGTCAATCAACGGTACACTAAGGATGGGGGAACAATCCCTTCCTCGTTTGCCCGTATATTTCTGAATACACTAACCTCATGGCATCCTCTGTCTGGTCTTTGATAATCATAGCAGTAAAGGGAGCCTTTTCCATATTGGTCGCAAAAGAGAGAAGCAAGTCTAGTCCTTGAAGTCACAACACTCCCGCGAGTCTTTCCGGATCGGCTTGGAATGAGCTTTCATGTAAAATCTCATTAAACTCCCGATTGGGATACATAGATACAATCCTTGTTTCAACTCTTATAGGTTTAACCCTCCGTGCAAATTGGAAAAGGAAGGGGCAAACCCATAATCAAGCACACGTCTTAAAGGTTTTGCATTTCTCAGGGAAGGAGACCTCACCTATAAGGAAATGTACAATCTTGTTAAAGGCACACTTTTAAGGGTCAACTCAACCACAGAGAGGATGTCAACTAGTTTTGGAATAGAGGCTCTATGTTCATGAACATAGACTGTTGCAGTGCCATAGTGTACAGATTGTGGGAGGAAAACAAATGTTGTATTTTTCCGCACTGTTATGGCTGTTTCCGTTGCATTATGGGTACGATTAATGTACGTTTTCATGATTTTAGTCAAAAGAGGGTGTTTTTCATCCTGTCGTGACAGTGGGCCTTTTAGGTCTTAACTATACTGCAAAACTGTGGTATTAAATGTAACATGTTCATGGGTTGCGTTAGATCTGAACAGTTTAATAATAATAATAATAATAATAATAATAATCGGGAAGCCACGGAATCACCCACTTAGCCACAAGATGCCTCCACGTTACTCATGCATCATCTCGTAAGAGCTGTTGGTAATCAAAGTTCTATGCCCCCAATTTATCACCAATGACGATGTACGAATATGTATGAGGGGTGAGTGACGTAAAACGAGTGCACCAATCGGTGGGTCAAGACGTCTATCAGCGTCTGGTATCCAGACTATAATTATATGAACCTGTTAGACAATTTTGATGTACATATAAATGTAAAAAAAGAAGAAGAAAGAAACAAGACGTCGCTTCAATTACAAAACGTGGGTTCAAACGAACCTTTAAAATCTACAGAAATCCCGGTAATACTCCACCCATCCTGACTAACCAGAAATGTTCAATGTCGCGGTCATGGAATCGTCACTAATCAGGTAGCGGAAATTAATACGATGCAATCAATGATGATTGAAGAAAGGCGCACATCGCATATGTCAGTACCTAAACATAAGATTTCATCTCTCCATAGGCATGATAGGTCGCTTCCAGGGCTGCCACTCCAAATTTTAATTTTCCCCTACGGCGCATGCGTATTTTCCCCCACGGACACCACTTTTCCCCTACACCTCAATAACCCAATTTTCCCCGACAAAAATCCACTTTTCCCCTACAAAATAATCTTAGTAAATGCAATAGATTGATCTCCATTTCTTCGTCGGAGATGGACAAACGGACGAATATATACGGAAATTCTCTCAAATCCTTTGGGGATTTAGGGATATTTCTGAAAATTGTTAAAACCCCCTACATTCCCTACAAATCATCAACCCCCCTACTTTTCCCCTACGAAGCTCATTTCCTTAGTATTAGACAATATGACTGCATTGAGGCGGTTTAGTTAAAGACTATAGGGCCCGAGGTGTTTGCAATAGAATCTATTTTGTGAGGGGCGTAGCCCGAAGCAAATATTTCTATGCAGTCACGAACCATGGTTTAATCTAGAGCCTGGAAGGAAATCCAGTACATATATTGTTTTTAAATATTCATATGATTCATTAGTTTATTGATTTGGTTTTAACAAGAATTTCAATGGAATTGTAACCTTAACCGCAAATAACTGGATTAACGTTAACTCGCGTTAACTAACGTAATTAACTTTATATATTATCACTTTCACAATTTAAATACATGTATAACGAACAACGTTTGTTTACCGTACAAAATATGTCCCCCAACAATTATAATAATAAATAAGTAAAAGAATTATTTTGAAAGCAGATGTAACGTTGGATCGAACCCGGTACCAACCTAATGAAATTGCTCGCTAATCCAATTAGTTAACAAATCTACGACCATGGTGTGTTTTATCTATATAAGAGATTTCGAAGTGTAATATATAGATCGGCTATTGTCTACATAATT
>JZLH01S0606597.1:58590-69838 GCA_001188425.1 Eucidaris tribuloides | reverse complement strand
TGTGTTTTTTGTACAGTCTGAAAGTAGAGACCCTAAGCATTAAAATGATGTATAATTTGTCTAGGATGGACCAGTATACAAATATTGACTGCTCATGAGGATGGTGGTGGAAATTAATTCCCAAGGTGCTGTTCATACCAGCCCTTCTATCTCCCCCGAGGCGAAGCCGTGGGTGTGATAGAAGGGCCGGTATGAACAGCACCGAGGGAGCGATAATTGAAACCACCATCTGATTACAGAGCAGTTAATATTTGTTTTATATACCTCATACGCTTGATTCATGAATAGGTCTAAATGTGAGTCTTGGTCTAACCAGTAGGATCCATGGTCTAACAGTTAGGTGCGGTATCAAGAGAGTTCAATTAATCCTCACAAAATATGCGCTGCACGTACAGCTGTGCGATAACTGAAGTCGTGGCGTGTATTACCTAGTGCTTACCGTACTTGTACGTACCGTGCAATTAACATAGTCGAACAAGCCCAGCGATATCGTCAATGTTGCATGTTGAAAAGTGATCCTCAACAAAGACAAAGATCGAGACCGGTACTTGATTTATCTCTATGTATATTTACTATCTGCTTCGGCGAGTAGCTGCTCTATATCCTCTTCATCATGCTGTGTCTTGGTCAGAATCAGTTGGTAAGTCACTCGCCACGGTTGAAATCAATGCACCCGCTGCGCTGCATTGATCACTGCTGCACGCGCTGCACCTACTTTACAGTTACGATCGTGTCACTAATGTTAATTGGTTACGCCGTGCATACTACGTAACGTGTGTGCGTGGACAAATGGATCGAGGATCGAGGGTTTACGTGTTCTATCACAGGGTTTTGGGGTGCCTATCATTTGACCTTAGGTCAAGTGATAGGACCCGTAAACCCTCGAGGCAATGATAGATAGATTATCGCCGTGTCACGTTATAGAGTTTTGACCAATCAGTGATAAGAATCTTTATATGAGGTATATAATTTGAACTATCACCTAAGCCATTATCACAATCACAGAGAAAAACGACTACAAAGATACTGCTCATTCATGCAAACTGGAGGTCTTGGGAACTGTACTGTAGGAATCTTGGTAAAACTAGTCGTTTTTCAAAACAAAACTTTGGGTTGGACAATCCTTTTAGGGTGTTACAGTTACTGTCAATGAATGGTTGTGATATTAAAATTGTTACAGGGTGCTTGAAGATGCTAGATAACAAGCAATTATAGTTAGAATTATATTATGGTTAAACTTGCTATGTGAAGATCAAATTTGCAAGGTTAATCCATGAAACTTCTGGATCATTTCAGGCCCTCAAATTTGCACAGATGAAAGATGAGTGTATGTAGAATTAGAAAATATCAGAATCCCAGAATCAACTTTTGCAAACCAACTCGACTATTTACCAAATTTTACTCGAAAACTTCCATTTCGACTTCTTGTTCGGTTTGTGGTGACAGGTCACATTTGTGACCTGAGACGAAGGCAATAAGAGATAATGCGTTTGTTGACCAAGATCACAGGGTAATGTTGTGGAGCTTCAATTAAAAAAAAATGTAAAACTGTTATATCTGGGCTACATTGTAGTGCTTAAATGGACAAACACCCTAAAATACAAAGTTTGGAAAGTTATGCTGCCACTGGCAAGATATAAATGAATGAACATCACCTATAAATTTCCATTGTGGTGGAGTAAAAGATCCTAGATCTACACGCAATAAGTCTACTGGAGGAAATGGGCAAGGTGAGTCTGGTCAACCTGAGTACGGTACCTGAAGATTTTCACTGTTAAAGCACTAAATAAATCATCATTTTGAAATACAATTTTTTTTCAGTGCTTCATTTTTAGACCTCATCAAAGACACTTAGAGTGTGGAAGATTACATTGCTCAATTTTTTTTTTTAAACTGTGGTCATTGTTAGCCTGTGGCATTAAGAAAAAGAGGGGGTATATGTGAAGATTAAGGAAGATGATGAGCATGATGATGAGGAGTGGAGGGAGGATAAAGAGGAGGAGGATAGGTATGATTCCGAAGTGAATAATTTTAAGGTGAGAAGGGGGAAAGTAAGCATAGTGATGAGAAAGAGGAATACAAGGAGGAGGAGGATTGTGGGATCGATCTAAGGATGCTGAGGTTAAGGAAAATGAGCAAGGTGACGAATAGGAGAATGAGGAGGAAAATGAGGAGGAAGAGCAAGAGGAGAATAAAAGATTATCAGGCAAGGTGATTTTCCTAAAGATGAAGAGGCGGATAATAATATTAAGAAAAGGATGATGAGAATGATATGGAAGATGAGAATAATGATGTTGATAAGAAAATGTAGGAAGAAGATAATGGTAATGATTTTCAAATCAAATATAATGATCAAATCATATCTTCAAAAACATTCAAGAAAGACTTGATCACTGTTGCACCTAACCGATGAGGCTCGTTGAAGCGATAGCAGAGTAAAAATTTGGTGTTGATTTTCTAGGATCGGTTCTAGTTCATCAGCGCAATGGTATCGCATCAGTAAGAGCGGTAGTACATCGTCAGGACATCGGCTGAACATCAGAGACAATATTAGAAACGGGAGGAAACTGTTACAATTGTAAAGCATGCTCAAAAATTTCTGCCGATGCACCAATACTCTGGTATAGCTTTATTAACTTCGGTAGAGCACCGGTAGCACCCTATAATGGATGGGCAGCTTTAAGGTGGCCTCAATGTGTACCATATACTGTTACTGATGTGATACTGTAGTCCTGCTGATATCCTGATGATGTTCTACCGTTCTTTCCGATGTGATACCATTGGGCTGCCAAACTAGTACCAAATCCAGAAAATCAACAAATCTGTGTTTCGGTACTGCTCCGGTGAGCCAAATCAGTTAGGTGTGACGGCGCTTAGTGCTTTCTCGACGGAGCTCGGCTGATTTTCTCGCCGTTGCTGATTTTGTGCTCTGGTTATGTGTTGGCGAGCCACATTGGTTTAACCCTATCTCGACAAATTTCGCGCATCTTTTGAGACCATTTTCGCGAAAATCGGACGTACCGTTACGACGCTGCGCGACTTTTTATACATGCATGTCAACCCCAAAATTGCTCAAAAACGTGATTTCATGTACAAAATCAATGGAAATTGTGTTTTCAGCCTAAAATCATAAATGTAAGATTATTTTTGCTTTTACAGGTTGAAATGAATTTATTTTATGCTGCTTATGATTGTAAAAGTGTCCCCAACAAATTTCATCGAAAAACAATAGAAAACAAAAGGTTGAAAAACAAGGAAATATATAAGAAATTCACAAAACAATAAAATACGTAAGAAAGTAATTCCAATTCGGCAAATTTTTTTGTAGATAATTGTGAGAAATGTCAGAATGAATATTTTCAACAAAAATTAGTATTCTACTAGCTATAATATGTGAGTTATAGGCGAAAAACATTAATTTCATGCACTTATTGCATAACTTAAAAATATAAAAAATAATTTTTGAAAATTTTACTACACAGTCGTGTAGTTTACATCCGGGCTCTATGCACATACAAATTTTTGCGACGATCGCGCGACGGCCCGAGATCTGAAGGGGGGGGGGTCGAAATTGACCAGCCCCCCCCCCCCATCAAATATCCTGGTCTGCAAATAGCCCAGTTAACTCTTTGTTGCGCGGGCACGCATTTCCTAGCGTGCGATTAAATTTCAAAAGAGCGCTGCAGTATCAGGAAAGGAAATAACTAACTATCTTCAACTAGCAATCAACTTTGCACAAAACGTTTTAAGGAAAAATGTCCTACAAGCAAAGTTGAAGTACAATTTTACAGACCTTCTTATGCATAAAGGTGTTGGAAATATACTATCTGAATTTGTGTAAAGTAATCGGCTAATTGTAACCAACATACATGTAGTTCTAAGTTTCCTGCTTGAAAATATACAACTCCATTCAAATAATACAAGAGGGTAAACCGTAAGTTATAGATAAAAACCTGACTTGTAACAAGTTCATGAAAGAGATGAGTCACCAAATGAGAAGTGAATGAAGAGATTATCAGTGAATAGCGCATCTCATTGTAATTGACTTTTCCAGTTCTTTTTAAAGTTAACTTGTGTCTAATCCTTTGTCCTATTGTATCACGAAGCCTCGATTGTATTTATCGATTTTTCTGGTTCCTTAAGAACTTAACATAATACCTCCGTACTTGAGGAATGTAAACAATACAAAGAGATCACTGCTAGTATCCGGGAAATCAGTGTAATTCGGGTGAATACAATCGTTTCTACGTTTGAGCGTGAAATGCGAATCCCGCACGCTGCAGGGCGTGCATGGATGCGAATACCGCGTGTAAAGAGTTAAAATATGGTTGTTTTGCTTCTCTGTGTCCATACATGTAGGTGATGAAAGATGCCCGTCCCATGGATCGGTGGATCCTCAGCAAATTGGCCGTGGCCATCCAGGCTTGCCACGACGGCTTTACCAAAGTGGATCTGCCGTCCGTGACCGGCGCCCTCTACAGGTTTTGGCTGCACCAGCTGTGCGACGTTTATCTGGTAAGTTGTCTTTATGTTTTGTATTACTTCATTTCAGACCTATAGACTTCACTCCTAATCTTCATTTGTCTCCTCACATGTGTGGAATACTTCAAACACTGGAAAGTGGACAGAAAAAGTATTCAGTGAACTGTTTCATGTGCTAAATTATGACAATATATTGTGTGGAAACTGAGAAATGTGATCCTTGTGTATTTTCAGTACAAATACAGCTTTTATATTTCGGATTACATTTGTCTGAAAATGCCAAATTAATGTATTCTGAAGCATATTTTGTCTTGAAGAAACAGCTGTTTGTTTGTTTGTTTGTTTGTGTGTGTGTGTGTATGTGTATGTGTATGTGTGTGTGTGCTAATGTTGCCTTCTCATTGCTAACTTTATTTTAATACCTAAATTTTCTAGATAATTTGTCTGCGAGTCTGTACCCTAGGAAACTATAATGTGGCTGATAGTGATAGTCAAAGCATACCACATATTTTTTTTCTTGAAATAAGCAAAAATACTCACTAACCCAGGTTAGTAGGTTGTCATGAGCAAAATGCTATTCCACAGTAAAATATTAATAACCTGACCTTTCAGAAATTCTGTAACAGTGTAGGCCAAAACATTTATGGGAGAGCTGTAAATCTACTCCTATCATCATTCTGGCCTTGAAAATTTGATGCAAACCGACAAGGCTAGATCAACACTCTTTTTTAAAAGTATGTGTGCATGTGTGTGTGTGTGTGTGTGTGTGTGTGTGTGTGTGTGTGTGTGTGTGTGTGTGTGTGTGTGTGTGTGTGTGTGTGCGTGCGTGCGTGCGTGCGTGCGTGCGTGCGTGCGTGCGTGCGTGCGTGCGTGCGTGCGTGCGTGTGTGTGTGTGTTTGTGTGTGTGTAATGTATTATGTGAAGACATATTTTGTATAAACAAAAGACAAACAGACCTCTGCCAAAATACAGTGCACGTGAGCGATGTTGCACGTGGAAAATGTTTACTGTTGTGGCTTAGATGTTGTAACACTGCACAAATGATGTATAACTATCTGCTTTGAGGCAAGGGCATTTTATGACTATGTGATCCATTCCATGCAGAAAAGTTTGCTTATACTTGCGAACTTTTGGATAAAAAAATGACTAGTAAATAAGGATTTACAGAAAATCTAGCGAATTCAAGATCAACCATTGTATGGTGTCCTTAACAAGAATATGGCAGTCAATATTGTAGATTTGGGTTTTATGAATCTTGGTTGGCAGGCACCTATTGCATTATTTAACAATGTTTCCAGTTTAAAATATATATAGCTTCATGATCCTCCATGCTACTGGTGTTGCTGATAAGGTCTAAAAATAAAGCCCTGAAAAAAAAACTGCAGATGAAAACATCATTTACCCGTTGACTAAGAAATTCTGTAAATCTCCATAGACTTTGTACAGGGCCCATCTGGTTCAAGTTAGCAACGGATAAAGTGCTTTAAAAAGTAAAATCAATGAGTGACCATTCCAGCTCCCACACAAACTGCTGTGTTATAGAATTTTTGTCCCTAGGACATTAATTCATGTACCAATATTCATCTCTACATATTTTGCTAGTGACAGCATAACTGTCTAAACTTCTAGTGTTCCAGGGTGTTTGTGTAGGTCAAAGTTTGACTATTTTTTTAATGGGGCTTCCTAAACGTTAACCAGTATCTTGAACCCGTTAGAGATGATTAGGTTTCACTTTAACATGGGTTTTCCATAGACCCCAACACGAGTTAACTCGTACTTAGTCTCCAACGGATTAAGTTTCTGCTTAGGTCATGTACATTTCAAGTAGATAGCACAGATCTTCATCCTGACTCAGAAACAATCATTCAGATCCCTACAAAATCACCGAGGGTCCTGTTCTAGTTACGTCGTCAGGCAGTTTCTTGGGAACCAGGAAAATTACCCGAATTATTTGACTTGCAAGAAATTGTCTGGGGTCCTGCCCCAATTCTGTTGCCAGGAATTTTATTGCCCATTGGGCAGTGTTAAAAGCCACCACCTGAAATTCACAATGTCTGCTATATATCCAACATGTCATTCTGCAAATCAGTAATTTTCCTTTCATTGTCGTTCAGCACCAGGTTCATGTTTATCTGTACACACTGAGGATCTAGGGGGTGGGTAAGCTTAGAACTATGATGTATGCATCAATTTCCTGGTGTCTTAGAAAAGGATTTCGACTGCATTGACATGAAAGGTATGAGTGAGGAAGTTCTGAGCTTTAGCAACCTCACCCCACCTTCATCTCTTTCCTATCCCCCACCAACACCAAACATGCACACACACACACACACACACACATACGTGTAATCACCTTCGACTGAGAACATACAATGTTTAATGTCAGTGTATCTGTGTGTGTGTGTGTGAATGTGTGTTTGTAACGGTAATACCGAAGACACACAATGCAATTTTTACCTATAAATGAGGTCGAAACTTCTGACAACTGCAGACATATACATTACAGTTCACAACCTCCAATTGCGGACGTTCTCTATATACCCCCAAACCTTGCTTACTGGTTGTAATGCTGCATAAGCTCCTCAATTACAACAAGATCTAAAAACGTGGACCGTCCCCCCTGGAAGGTACGTCCGCGGTTGTACAGTAAAATTAATCCAAAACGTCCATGGTTGGAGGTGATTACAAACACACACACACCTTAAAAAAAACCCACACACACGCACACACAAAAACACACGCACAAACACACACTCAAACACACATGTACAAGTCAGGATTCAAAGGGTTATAGAACTAGAGTCCAGGCTTTGTAGGTCAAGTGTGTGTACACAAACCTCAAACTTGAACTCTTCAGGACCAACATTGATCCCCTATTCCTCAAATTTTACTGTAACCTCCGAAATCTTGCGATGTAATAGATTTTTCATTTGTCTCTCTCTCTCTGTATTTTAAGATTGCAACTTCTGATTTATTACTATGCCAGAATTGTGAGCCTTGATATTTGTTCCTGTATTCTTTGTGTCAATGTCGGTATAACCTGGGATAGCCTGGTATTTTCACAGCCCGGAAAGTTGTAGATGGGTTCGAGTCCCACTGGTTAATTATTCCTTACATGTTTGTTGGAAATTATAGATCAGCAGTTGCGATCTTAAAATACAGAGAGAGACAAATGGCAGATCTATTACATCGCATTTTCACCACTCTGAATAATCCCTTTCATATATTTAACAATTCAGAAATCTTCACAGCATGATAATAAAACTAATATTGTTAGAAGACTTAAGGGTTTGCATTGAATTACATACACCCATCAGGCGTATGTGAAGAGTTTTGGCTATTTGAAGTTGAAATTACATTCCAAAAGTTGCTCAATGTAGCATTTTCCTAAATGTGAGACATGGTTTAACATTGGTTGCTGGGCTAGAATCCAGGCATGTTAACCAGAAACTGCATTGTTTTGTAGTTGTGTACACATATAACCTTTCAAAAATGTAATGTTTTTCTCTGTAAAATCAAGTCAAGACAAGACCTTTTAATCGCTTGCAGCAGTTGGTTCAATGTGTCTTCATTTTAAGAAAAATATCATTTTTAGTTGTTTTACTGACGCTTATCTTTGGAATTAAAAGGTAGGAAACTGATTGTCTCCTTGGCGAACAGGTGCGCTGTCAGTATCCAATGGAGGTTACATGTGGCGAGCCGTGTGCCATCGACACACGCCATCAAAGTGTTAAAAGCTGAAAAAAAAAAAACTAGTCCAGACTTTGTAGGGCAAGGATGCTTACACAAACAGTAAGCTTGAGTGTATAACATTGACCCAGTATTCCTCTTGTACCTCCCCCACCATTGCCAGTTAGTTATTTATCCCCACCATAAACATAAATTATGATCTTGATTGTAACTTTTTCATAAAGCGGGTAAGAGATCTTTGTTTTCCTTGTCTTTCCATCTCGTAAAATACTTTGATTAGAGTGAGTTCAAAGCTAAGATATAGTTTTGGTAAATGGTAAAAAATGGAATTCTTTTAAATTATATTTTTCAGATACACTATATGATATTTTAATACCCTGAAAATTGCTTGCTCTGAAACCCTCCCATTTTTGAGAAATTACTCAAACTGTAAAATGTTGAAAAGGCTGGCGGGGGGGACCAGAGAGTTCCCATTTAAGACAAAGTTCAGCTCTACCACCGTTTTGATCTGCAATACCCCAAAATATGTGGGAGAGACTCATTAATGATTTTCATAATAAAAGATATTTTTCAAGACTGAAATTTGTGTGAAATTCATTTCTGAAGTCAGAAATCAAAATATGCCTTTGTTTTTTAGATATGTCATAATTTTTTTGTTTGGGTATGTTGCAGTGAAGCTACTGGGCATTTGTAGTCTCCGTCTTAGACATGCAACTTTTTTGACGTCCATAGTACACTCACTCTCCGACGTGTTTACTCCCGCACAACACTTACTTTATCCTTTAATCAAAACTCTTGTATTATTCAATCAGTGACCAAAAGATAGTAGTTTCTTATCAATAAGAGACCAGGTTAATGTACATGTACATGTCTAGAAGCCAGACTAGGCACATGTTGCCTTCAGACTAGTCCCACAGTAAATACACATTTTAATGCATACCATTCTGTCTGACAAAGGTTGCTCTTAGCAACCTGTGACAGGTGCTGGAGACCTTACCAGACATAGCCACAACTAATGTATGCATATTGCATTTTGGCATTCCAAATGTATTCATAAGAACAGGTGGGTAGTTTGAGTAGATTGTACAGGGTGTGTTTTTGATATTTGGGTCCAAAATCAGTAAATTGAAACTGTTAAAGAAATTATTTTGAAAAAAGTATGAAGGCTACTGTATCCAGAAAATCTAATCACTTATGGGAAGTATATTGAGCATCAATTGATTAATTTTCAGGCCGTGGCATGATTGGTTTTCCTGAAATAATTTTTTTAACAAATGGCCTGATTTTTTCACACTTTGGGGTTGGGTAGCATTTTTGCATTTTTCTCCCGGTTTTTATTCAACAGTAAAATCAAATCCTAATAAGCTGGAAGCCAATTAAATTCTGCATAAAACGAGGAGAAGTAAAGCATTCTAGCCTCTTCCTATCAAGTTTATAGCGTTCAAAAGGCGCATCACTCTGAAAATGGCTTTTGGGGGTATCATTTGTCACGGCAAGGGGTAATTTCGTTGGTTGGCACAATGTAAAGTATGTAGTAAATTACAGCAAAAACAGTCTCACTGGAAAGAATATGCTAGGAACTAATGAAAACAAACAAAAAAAAGTGAGATAAATTCCTATTTGTGAATACGCTACAACATTTCAATGTTGCTGTGAAAAATTTTGTCACACCAAAATGGCACCTCAAACACTCAAAATCTGCTTTTATCAAAAAGTATGAAAGATACAAGGTTCTAGGTTTCAAAACTGAAAATACATTTATTTTTACCCTACAATGACCTAAAAGTATCTTTTTAAACGTGTAATTTTCCCGCCTTAAATATTATTTTTCACACACTTTTGTCAAGTCAAATGGTGGTACAGATCTTGAAACTTGATATAGTAAGTGTACATACCGCTAGATACTCTCCTTTTATTCAAACATAATTTGTCACTATAAACTATTTTCCGTAGGTTTGATGTTGTTTTCTGATGTGTTGAGTGACAATAGAATACTTTGTGGAAGGTTGATAAAAATTTTGTCTGAACGACCAAAACTATACTTGAGATAGCCAAATCAAACTGTTTTCAATGGGTTAAGAGTTCAATACAAGAGCCCAGACTTTGTAGTGCAAGGATGCTAACTTACACAACTCTCGAACTGAACTTGACCTTCACTGTATGACATTGACCCCCATCCTCCTATACCTTCCCCCACCACTGCCCATTATTTATCCCACCATAAACATAAATTTTGATCATAATATTAACATTTTTTATAAATAAGGTTAAAGATGTATGTTTTTTGGGGCTCTCCATGTAATAAAATACTTTGAGTAGAGTAAGCATGTTTTGCTGCTGCAATGTTTTTTTTTCTACAAGAAATGTAAACTTTGAAATTTGTGTTATGTATAAGATGGCCAAATCAAACTGTTTTCAGTGGATTAAGAGTTAAAAACAAGAGTCCAGACTTTGAAGGGCAAGGATGCTAACTTACACAACTCTCGAAGTTGACCTTCACTGTATGACATTGACCCCTATTCGTGTCATATCTTCCCCCACCATTGTCTGTTACTTATCCCCACCATGAACGTAAATTATGATCTTAATTGTAACTTTTTTTAATAAATCAGTTAAAGGTATTGGCTAACATTTACCACAGTTAAAAAAAATCTGAGCTGCATGATTACCCATGCTACCAGAGTCTTTGATGAGGTCTAAAAATGAAGCCCCTGAACAAAATGTATGTATTCAAAATGATTATTAGTGCTTAACAAAACAGTGAAAAATCGTAAGATTGACCAGATTCACTTGCCCATTTCCAACCCAATGACTTACTGTGTGTACAACCGTAGGTTTAACTAAAACTCGCCCCGAGTTTTATTGTTTATCCATGTATAACTGCCATGGCATGTAGCTTGTCCCAAACTTTTGTATCATGAGGGTGTTATATGTGTCGCATTTGGAACCACTACTCATGCTAGTCAGACTATCAAAAGTTTGACATATTTTAATCTGAAGCTCACACAATGTGTAGCCTCACTTAAAAGATAATATTGTTTTCCTTGGCTTTTAACAATAGCATAATTCATTTGCG
>JZLH01S0606597.1:1506-11822 GCA_001188425.1 Eucidaris tribuloides | reverse complement strand
ACCAGTAGTTATAGTGATCTAATTTGCGATTGTGGCTGAGTGTAGCTCAACAAAATATCTTGAGCTATCTTTCCGGGTACAACTCTAACATTTGCGAAAAAAAATCCCGTTTGTTTATGAAATATCAATGTCTTCACGGTCTATTTCGAGAGAGTTCCTTTTTCCATTCGAAAGCGCGCTCCACGACACTCATTCTGCAACGCAGAATCCAAATTATCATTTCATCGCTAGCTCGAGATCTTGAAGCCGGTTCTGGCTACGCTAAGCTCTAACCAATGATTCGGGTCCTCATGACATGATTTTAGATCGTCGGTAAATCTCATTCTTGATAGAATTGAAAAAAAAACCTACAAGTGTGTTATTTATCTTCATAAATCTGAAAGAGATGATTTTTTTCCCCTTTTATAATAAATCATGGATCATCCTTTGCGGGAGTCACACTATAGGCCTAAATTATATTTATTTCATTTTGATCTTATTGCTACATTTCGTTTCTCTATTCTATGATTATCAATTTCGTCAGGTCATGGAAATAATGTCGCCATACAGGTGCAAAGAAGGGTTGGGCTGTGATGGGGTTATTTGTGTCGTTACAAGTACTGTGGAAATATCTGATTTTATGCGACTGGAATCAGTTCAACGCAATCATGAGCAAATTCGTGCTCGTCATACCTCCTAACTTTTCCCGAAGTACATACACTGTGTATGTGTGTATAAACGTAAAAGCCTTTTTTGACTTCTCGATGAGTTATCAGTGGTTATGTAGAAACCTTGGATCAGATTCGTGGTTGAAACACGGGCTTGATCGTCTTCAAATTGCGCGCTGCAATGCAGAGGGTTATGCATATTCATTAGATAACATATCGGTATTGGCCATTCACAGCACTTATGAGAGGAAACTCATGCATAATTCATCAGGGTGTTATTGTTTGGGTTCGCGTACCGGAAAACATGTGTGTGATTGGTCCGTACGTAAACGGGGACTGGTATAAGCCACACCCCCTCGTAGCAACGGTAGCTGTGCGCTTCGGTCTCAAAATCAAATCGTCCACGGGGATAGACCGTCTTAAAATCAAATCGTCGCGGAATGCTTTAAAATTAATCAATTATGCATTTATGCAAATTTATTCAATCACAATAAATTTAAAAAACAATGCTTCTTTCATTTCATTCTCAACCATTTTGATTTAGTTTGCTTTATCTGGTAGAGCTTTAGCGCTTGGTACACTAAACTTCTACCAGAATTTTTACTGTTGCCTCCATTAAATTATTATGCGTAATTTATGCAAATTTATTCCAAAAATAACAGAAATTTATTTCAGTTCCTTATTCATATCACAGTACCTATTATATTTACGGTTCACTTCAAATGTTGCTTTTTCCAACAACAAAATCGTATCGGAGCCCGGAAGGGATCGGGGATGCCTTATCATATATAATTCATGTAGTTATTTTATTTTTTTTTATATTATTATTTTATTTTTTTTCATGTGCCCTTCAGGGCATGAAACTAACATTTTTCTCACTCAATTTTTTTTATATTCATGTTCCTTCCGGGACATCAAATTTTAATCTTTTCACCAGTATAAAATTGTACCACATGAAATTTCGGATATATGATGTTGCGAGATGCGGGATGAGCGCTACGTCATTGACGTTTTCTAGTTCCTACTCTTTGTCAAAAAAATAAACTTTGTGATAGGTTTAATATTTGTTTGGAGTCTTAAGAGGTTGTTGCTGAGAGTACTCTTACTACCATCATCACCTGTTTGTGAAGGAAAATTTGTTTCTGCGGATTTCTGCTTTTCGCCAATCTTAGAATTGTTTCTTGATCCACGTATTCTGCAGGCTTCCATTTTCTGTGGGGTTAATTCTCCAAACACTGCTTATAAATATACTACTTTCCTCCTACTTTGGTGGATTGAATCCTACTTTTCTCCTTCTTATTGAAAATTTTCGCTCCTAAGTTTCTCATTTTTCAACCAAACAGAGTTGAAGGCCTTAGAAAGGTACCTGACTTGCTAGTGGGTACACTTTTTGTAATGTTGTGTATATATATTGTCCCTTGCCTTGTCATTCCCTCTTGACGTGACTTAGGCTAAAATAATCCCAGATATTCATGAACATACTCTCTTGTGCCAATAGGTAAATTGTCAGGTTATTATTTTCATGTGCAAAAGGCAACAAAAATGGAATTGATCATGTTTCGTATGGTATACGATTAATCACAGTCGTATATACACAAGGTATCGCCAATGGATCCTCGCTGTTCTTACAGTAATAGTAGTAGTAATCTAGGTTTTAAATCTGGTTTAGTCCCCGACTACGGGGGTGGCCGGATTCACCTCGCACTCACAGAAATCACCCTCACCCCCTCCCTCCACTTTACTCTATTCGGCGCATCTTCCATGTCTTCTTCGGTCGCCCCCTTCCCCTCTGACCAGCCACCTCAAACTCAAGCGCCCTTCTCAAAACATGATCAACATCCCTCCTCAACACATGTCCATACCAACGTACTCCATTCGCCTTCGCCATCTGATCCATCGTCTCTTCCAAACCCAAAATTTGCATCAAACCCTCAGTCTTCTTCCTGTCCATCAGCTTCAGCTTCACACCACATATCGCTCTCACCATTGCTCTCTCAGTCCTTCTCAGAATCCCCATCTCGTTTTTTCTCAAACATCACGTTTCGCTCCCATACAATATTGCCAATCTCACGCAACTCCTATAAACTAATCCTTTCATCTTCAGAGGAAGCCTTTTCCCATGTAACAACTTTCCACATTGCCTAAACTTCACCCATCCAAATCTTGCCCTCGCTGTCACAGCTGTCCTGCACCCTCCTCTCACACTCACCCTGTCCCCCAAGTATGAAAACTCTTTCACCGTTTCCACCTCATCACATAACTTTTCAACGTGTTCCACCATCTCTCTTGGTCCTTTCTCACATTTTCCACACACAAAATCCCTTTGCCAGCCTCGTGGTCACTCTCTTCATCTTAATTAAAACAATTAAACAGTAATTACACTTCGATCCTTATCTGATAACCCATTGGAGACAGTTTGATTTTGATATAGCATGCATTCTCCATATCACTCCAGCCCAAGATATCTCATACTTCATCTCCAACTGGTTTTAAAAACACACACTCACCTTTAAAGCCACTGGCTAACATTAACCACAGTTAAAAAAATCTGAGCTACATGATTCCCCATGCTACCAGTGTCTTTGTTAAGGTCTAAAAATGAAGCCCTGAAAAAATTGTATTTCAAAATGATTATTTAGTGCTGTAAAAACGTGAAAATCGTAAGTTGACCGGATCCACCTGCCCATTTCCTCCCATAGACTTACCGTGTGTAGATCTAATCTATTTTATACTCGCCCTGATAATTAATTGTTTATTCATTCATTTTTTGCCAGTGGCAGCATAAATTTCCAAACTTTGTATTCTAGGGTATTTATTTGTGCCAATCAAACATGACAATGTAGCTCAGATATCAAAGTTTGACAATTTTTAAAATTGAAGCTCCACAATGTTAGCCTATCACTTTAAAGCGCAAAGTTTAGTTTTGGCGATTTTTCTTTTATTTGAAAGCTTTATGCCCAAAGGTCATATCACATCAATAACATATTCTAAATGTCTTTAGTTTTTTTTTTTAAATTAAGTAATGAAAAATCTCGGGTTGGGGTAACCCCCAAGATTTTCGACTATATTTTACATCATGGCATCCAAAGGGTTAAGAAGGTGTTAAGGTTATCTGAATTATACCTCATCAGAAAAACAGAATCTGACCTTTCTGATGAGGTATAATTCAGATAACCTGAACACCTTATTAACCTTTCGGATGCTATAATGTACACTATAGTAAAAAAAATCTCAGGGGTCCCCCCCCCAACTGACCTTTGGGCATAAAACTTTGAAATAAAAACAAAATTGCCAAAACTAAACTTGTGCTTTAATAGTGCCTTACAACTTAGGTAGCAATTCATGTAATTTACCGTCAAAACAATGTACTGTTGAATAATTTGGCTGAAAAATATTTCATGGCAAACTGTTCCTATTATCAATCTGAAGTGTATTGAAGCATAGATACTACAGTGCACTCTCGATATAAAGAAGTACTTGGGACCCATCAAATTTGTTCTTTATAATGAAATTTCTTTGTATTAGGGTTTCAAAAACAATAAAATACAAAGGAAATCCAAGATATGGGACCAGAGATTTTACTTCTTTATACTGAAATTTTGTTATATCAGTGTTCTTTATAACGAGAGTGCACTGTATAAAACAAACAGTATCTATGATTCAAGATAAGTAGACCTGAATGGAAAAGTGACTTCTATGCTGATTTTGTTTAAATATCAATGACAGTCCAATAATATTTTGTTTTTTTTTCTTATGCCTTTGCCCTGAAGTAAAAAATTGCATATTTAAAAGCAACTTGGCGATCAGATGTACGGAGGTTTGGGGGTGCACTTTGACCCCCCTCGCCCTCATCCAAATGAAAATGTGATCAATGGTATTACAGAGTTTACACAGCTCTAGGCTTCATAGACAATTATTTTGTGTTTCTGACCCTCAAAATGATTTGCCTCATTCATTTCTCATGCCGCGCTAATTTGATTTTGGTCATTAACGCCTAATCAGGCTGGGCTTTTTGGCTATGCCTGTATTCGGGGGGGGGGGGGGATTCCAACCCCCCCCCCACCCGAGATCTTGGCGTGCAATGCCGCCGCGAAAATCCGCTACGCACGTTACGCCCATCCACATATCTACAAGAACAGTTAGTTAATTACAGGAATTAATTTCATATTAATTAATTATTGGATAATTTATGCGTTAAATCATAATTAAGGCTGCTAAATCACTAAATTAAAGCTCGCAAAACTGCTAATTTTTTGTGTCTGGACACTCTTTTAGGCATTCTTAACAAGTATTACCTTGAAAAAAAATCCGAATCAAAATTGAATTTCCTATATATTTTTTATTGTTTTTTCAAATTTCTTATGTATTTCTTCTGTTGTTTTCAAACCTTTTGTTTTCCTATTGTTTTTTTGATGAAATGCTGTCTGGGGGACATTTTGCGGTCATAAACAGCACAAAATTAATTAATTTTAACCAATAAAAGTAAAAATAATCACACATTTATGAATTTTGGCTGAAAACACAATTTGTATTGGAAATGTACACAAAATCACGTTTTTGAGCGATTTTTGGGGTGACATGCAAGTACAAAATGTTACGTAACTTGGGAACCGCATACCCGGACGTCGCAAATTTAGTCTCAAAAGATGCGCGACATTCGAGAAAATAAAGTCATGAAACGCCGTGGCAACTGCTTCACGCGTCGCAGACATTTTGTGCGAAACGTCGGGGGGGGGGGATTCCGCCCCCCCCCAGCCTTTTTAGGGTTAAGCTACTGTTTAAACTTTAAAAGCTCAGGAAACCTGGAGGTTATTTTATAAAGAACTCAATAATTGTACAAATTCAGGAATATGAGAGTGAGCAGTCTCTATGTTAATCTGTTGGCTACAGAAACCGGATCTACCATGTGCTAACTTTATGAGAATTTCAAAATCTGGGGGGCAGGGGGTTAAGCTTCAATTTCTCCTTGATAATTGATTACCTAACTGCTCTTGACCTTGATGTACTTTGCCACGTTTGGCAAAAGTTTTTGAACAAGTGACCGTTGTTTTGATTTAAAATGTAAAACATAATTTCCTCTCAGGAAACTCAAAATCAAATATTACCTTGTTTGGCAAGGTGGTGAATACAAGGTAATATACATAACGATTTGTACTTTCAGATTGAGTCATTACCAGTTTCAACAGCTGTCCATTATCAGCTGGTGTGACATCATATACAGCTGAACACTTTAGTACCACCTGTTTTGCAGAATATCGCGTATCTCAAAAGAAAATTGTGCAAGTGAAGAGCACGCTATATCCCAGTTAAAAAATACTGTTGTGATATTATGCTTACATCAACCTCAAGCGCACATTATTAGCTTATAAATACCATTTGTTCTATTCAATTTGCTTGTTTTAATCTTGAGA
The DNA here is from genome assembly GCA_001188425.1 of Eucidaris tribuloides. Lineage (NCBI taxonomy): Eukaryota > Metazoa > Echinodermata > Echinoidea > Cidaroida > Cidaridae > Eucidaris > Eucidaris tribuloides. The sequence goes on along the minus strand of JZLH01S0606597.1, from coordinate 5,764 downwards.
TATATTTAGTTAACAATGAAAGGGTAAAATCACTATTGTGCCACTTTCACTAAAGTCACTGATAGCATCAATCAAACCCCCTTCCTTTACATTTTGGAAACAATACATGCTGGGGAGGGGTGGGGGGGGGGGGGTGGGAATACTCACATATATTGGGTATATGGGGATGTGCCACTGGGAAGAGTGACTTTTTCAAGAAAATCCTCAGACAGAGGTCCCCTTTTCATCAAAAAGCTCCTTAAGCATGGGTCCCATTTTTCAAATTTTTCAAATTTTCGGTGCGCTTTGCGCCCAGACATATGCTATTTTCAGGTTTTCGGCACGCTTTGCGCGCCAAAATTTGGTTAAACCCTTAGACATAGGTGCCTATTTACAGCAAAAGGACCCTTAGATGTGGGTATGGGTTCAGAGTTCTCCGCGGCACACCCCTGTCCGACTAAAATCTGAGTCCCCTCCACCCCCCCCCCTCCCCACCCCACCCCCGGCCAGGAATACCTGTAGATATCCTACAAAGCAAATGTGCACATTTCACCCATTTCACACGCAAACAAATTAATTTCACAAGAAAATATCCAATGCAAATCTACCATTTTTTTGAATGATATAGTAAGGGCTGTCTCTCTGCTATATAAAAATGAAAGAGTTAAGTATCTTATTGTCATAGTTTTCATATAATTGGCACTTATATAGGAGGTACAAGTTGTGGCGCAAAATTGCACAAGCGACATGTCAAAGGGCAGTCACATATGATTGGGAGAAATAAAAAATGCCTCTCGAACCACACTGGTTGAAAGATTTCAGTGGATACACCAGCTGGAGTGATCTCCCGGCTGGAAGGATTTATCTTGAATTTATTTACTTAAGCCGAATCAAGCATGAAAGTATACTGTATTAACATTTTGTTTCTTTTGAGCCCGATAGAAATAGATCCCATAAACTGCTACACAATGGATTTGTCTGTCACTTGGCATACTGATGGAAGTTATTTTAAAATGAGTCAACTTTTGACTACAAAATTTTCACAGTAGAATCCTTGCACAGTTTACTTGATTCTAGAATAGTTTCACCCCAAGTTGAGGACTACCCCCAATCATGTCATTTACTTTGAAGAGTTAAATTATGCGTTTACAGGCTGACAAGGTGTTTTAGCAGTCAAGCAAGAGATATTTAACAGTCAAACATAATTCTTACTTTAAGCAAACATGGTCTACCAGGGACTCGAGAGTACATTCTTGCAGCTTGCCTCCAGCGATTCAAGATTCAAGTCACGCGTAACCTCCAACCTCGGAACACGTGCACTTGCAAGTCACGCGACCTCCGACCTCCAGACACTGAGTGTGGCACATTCACCACTAGAAAATGTAAACAAACCAAAATTGAGCATGTTTGTGTTGAATCATGGATAAACAAACATGACATGTGAATGTTAAATACTGACCCTCTCTGTATGTGGTCACTTTTTAAAAGCCATGATTAAAGGAAAATTTGGCTACAGTCTGATAGACTGATACCCTTTTTATACTGCGCAAGACTTTAGCCCGCTTTTGAAGCAGAATAACTTTAGCTCGGGGTAAGTCATTTCATACAGCCATTCCCAACTACCTGTGTTGCGTGTGAGACCGGAGTAGTTGTCAATTTGTCATGGTAACATATCTCCCCTCTCAGCTGTGCCTTTTGCGAGATAGCGAAAATTGGTTATCAATGCATACGTACATGTATGAATTTAGATTGAGCTAAGATCGAGATACGTTTTATACTGACATTAGTTCGGACCTGATACGGACCTGAACCACTTTCTAGAGCGGACTTACCGTTACCCCGCTTCAGGTCTGGACCTGAAGCTTGGTAACTCTCAGTATAAATGGGGTATGAGGGTCTGATAGACTGATTATCGAATGGGTATTGTAGACCGATGGTCCTTTAGACTGAGGGTCTGACAGACCGAGGGTCCAATAGACTGAGGGTCCGATAGACCGATTATCGAGTGGTTCTGATAGACCGATTATCAAAAAAGGTTTGATAGACCTAGGTCCATAGCCAATTTGTATCAGATCCTTTTCGATAATCGGTCTATCGGAACGTCTTTCAAGATCGGTCTACTGGACCCTTTTTGATGTGCGGTCAATCGGACCCTCGGTCTGTTGGATCCTTACAGTTAAAGGGGAATGAAACCCAGACATCTACTTGCATTCAGAGAATAGATAACAATAAGAGAAAGAAAATGGTGAAAGTTTGGACAAATTTGACTGAACCGTTCAAGAGTTATAAATGTTCAAAGTTTACATAATCCTTATGCATGGAGGATTCTTAAATTGGCAACACTACCACTTTTTGAGATGAAAGTGTGGAGAACTCCCCATTGGTTTTGTACACAAATTTTCACAAATTTATTTTTTTCTGAAATGTTAGTTGTGAAGGTAATCAAATTCTTCCAGAAAACATGACTGTACAAATCATTTTTGCTTGGACATACTTGTACAACAAGCAAGAGGCAATCAGATATTTCAGAAAAAATGAGAATAAGTGAAAATTTGTGTACAAAGCCAATGAAGAGTTCTCCACACTTTCATCTGAAAAAAGTGGTGGAGTTACCAATTTCAGAATCCTCCTTAACAATGATTAAATAAACTTTCAACATTCATAACTCTTGAACAGTTCAACCAAATTTGCTCAAACTTTCACTGTTGTATTTCTTTTATTGTTCTATATTCTCTGAGTACAGGAGGATGTCTGGGTTTCATTCTGCTTTAATGGATAATCAGTCTATAGGGTACCATGTTGCCAATTTGTGATGGTCATAAGAAATTTCCAAACTTGATAACTTTTTGAAATAATTGTTTGATTTTTCTCAAACTTTCACCAATGTATTTCCTTGATTTTTTCTCCCTCTATTCAATGCATCTTGCTATATACTAGTAGTCTAAGTTTTAGACTGTTCTCTTTTTTTCATCGTAATCCTAAGGCGGTATAGTCACTTATACTAGGTATGAGTCTGGACACTTACGCTTGCAGCTCAGTGTGCTCGGGGATTGGGGTACATTAAAGAGCAGTCTATGACTTAGACTACTTGCTATATTGCCTAGAATTCACCTGTAAATTTAAAGACCATTTCTCACTTAAACTTTAGGGAATAATGTGTCAAGGTGGTGTTCACAACAAAATCGTCTAACCTTGATGTGGTTTACCAGGTCTGCTGTATACACACTCACAGTGAGTCCATTATCATTAAGAATACCACACATTCCTGTCAGCACTGTAAAATTAAAAGACCATTTCTCACTTAAACTTTAGGGAAGTAACTGTGTCAAGTGGTGTTCAAACAAAGAATCGTTCTAAACCCTTGATGTGGTTACCACGGTCTGCTTATACACGACTCGACTAGGACCATTATCATTATAAGAATATCCACACATTCCTGTCAGCACATTAATGCTCCTTTAGCCTCATCCGCGCCGAAGGCCAAACCGTGGAGACTTAATGCTCGATGGCTGGCCGTCACGCGTCCGTCGCCTTCCGCCGTACCACTAGTTTTGAAATGCCTTCTTCGTCATTTCTCAACCGATTTTGATTCTGATTGTATCATTATGATAGGGCTAAGGTGGGGGATTGAAAACTCTATCACAGAATCAATTGAAATTCATTATATTTTTTAATTATGCCAAATTTATTCGAAATCCCACAAAAAAGTGCTTTCTTCTCCTTCATTTCTCAACCGATTTTGATGTTTGATGCTTTAATTGGTAGGGTGAGTTTTATGCACATTAAACTTGTAACACAAAGATTTGAAAATTATACTCCATTGATTAATTATCGGTAATTTATGCAAATTTATCCCAAAATAACAAAAATTGCTTCTTTTCCACATTTCTTGACCGATTTTCATTCTGTTTGTTGATCTGATAGGGCTAGGTGGGCTTCAAGACTTTCTGCACAAAATTTTGAAATTAATCAATTATGCAAATTTATGCAAATTTTTCGAAATCACAAAAAATGCTTCTTCTCTCTTCATTTCTCAACCAATTTTAATTGTGATTACTTTATTGTAGGCTGAGTTATCACATTAAACTTCTACACAGAATTTTGAAATTATACTCCATTAATTAATTATGTAATTATGCAAAATTAATCCTAAATACAAAAATTGCTTCTTCTCTCTACATTTCTGACCGATTTTCATTCTGTTTGTTTTGATCTGATAGGGCTAGGTGGGCTTCAAGACTTCTACACAAATTGTGAAATAATCAATTTTTATGCAAAT
>JZLH01S0606590.1:46450-56972 GCA_001188425.1 Eucidaris tribuloides | reverse complement strand
GGGAAGACTCAGGGGCGGAGTGTGACAGGAGCGCGTCGCCTGGAGCTCCGGGGCATATCACCATCGACTGATGGCTATAGCAACAACGCAAACCATAAGAAATGAGGACATGTCTCCGAAAGGAAGAGTCCGATAGAATTTTTTGAGCAAAGGGAAAACATAAGAAAATCTCTGATGGAATCGAAATCTTTCAAAAAAAGAAACGGTTCCTAATTAGCCGTGGGCGATGAAAGGAGATTGACGCAAAAAAATGAAAATATCGTCAATAACGTTAATCCCCTATGATTGAGGGAAACTGGTTTAATCTACGCTGGTTTGTGTTTTTCGGGGTAGAGGCAGCCCGATTGCAAGTATATGCACGTTTAAATTGATTTACGGAGACATTTTCGCTGGTTTAGGCTACGCACGGGCACCATCGTTCTCGAGTTACGCAGTTAAATATGGAAAAATGCACACTGACAAAACACAGAATTGTCGTGTTTTAATTAAAAAACAAGTGTTTTGTTCGGATTCCACTAACCTCCGCACGCCTGATTGCATTCACATACAGAAGAAAAAAATCACTCCGAGTGTGTCATGACATACGAATTAACGTATTTGTCATTTAATGTTTGAACTCTAGATCGAAATGTCAAGATTGATGATTTGTTGAAAAGAAAAGACCTTTTTTTTATTAAATAGATTTCCTGGAGCTACATGGCAAGGCATTTGTCACCATCAACCGAAATCACCCTACGGTCTTATCAAAATTGTTTTGTCCTCAGTATATTAAAATAACATTTATTCGTTACTCGGGTAATTGAAATTTCAATTGATGACAGCTTTGTGACAGTTACAAAGTACACATAGTTGACAATGAAAGTCATTCCAGAAGGACGTGCAACGGAACCAACGTGAAGTTTTATTTGTGGGACTAGTGAAAACATGAGGTTGGAATGGTTTGAATTGAATCGGTGAATTCTAAAGGCCCTAAGTCCAAGAAGTATATTTTGTAGGAAATCAACTTAACTGCATATTCTTAAAGGGAGGTTACGCCAAATGATTCACACTTTACACCAGTTCATACTTCATAGCTTACAATTTATAAATATGAAGCACTTTACTTTTTTTTCAGAGGGTTGGCGAACCGAAGTCTCCGGACTTTGGGCCCTTCTTAAATGAAACATTAACATCCTGAAGAGAATGAACATATCACATATTTCGTATGCGAGGATATATTTATTTCTTATTCTGTCCTATTTTTAATACTTCTTAAGATTAGGTTAAATCAGGACAACTACCAGTAAAATGAAATTTTCATTCTGAAAGGGGACAGGCTAAATCAATGCAAGAGAAGCCCGAGTCCTAGAATTCAATGTATTTTAATGCTGTGAATACTAGTGATGCCACGTATGATTATTACGCTAGATCCGTAAATGCTATAATAACCAATGAATTATAGTGAACAGTGACCTTGGGACCACTTTGTACATAATCAGATAGCTTATCACTTGAAGATCGATAAACATATAAAATCTCAATTTTGAAAAATTGTGGACTTGGGTCCTCCTCATCCAGTCGAAGATAAACATCGCACGTGGTCGCGGCTATCGATGACTACCGGTAAATTGAAGATGCCTATCTGGTACGCACTACAAAAACTGGATTTGTACACAAATTTTCACAACTTTTCTAATGTGCTAGTCGAGAAAGTATAAGTAAATTATTTCAGTAATGAATTTGTAGAATCATTTTTGCTGAGAAAAACATGTGCAACAGGCGAGAAGAAATCAATTTCGATTTTTAAAAAAAAGGAATAAGTAAAAATCTGTGTACAAAACCAGTGGGGAATTCTCCACATTTTCTTCTCAAAAATGGTTGTTAGAGTTGCCGATTTAAGAACCCTTCAAAATGCGGATTGAAAAAAAAACTTTCAACATTCATAACATACTCTTGAACGGTTCAGCGAAATTTGCTCAAATTTCACTGTTCTCTTTCTATTGTTGTTCTGTGTTCTCTTAAAGCACATATACATGTCTGGGTTTCATTCTCTTTGTTCCAGGCAAGTACAGTCACTAAACACAACACAAAGTTAAGCTGTGGGACCAAGCGGGTTAGAGGTAGATGTAGCCGGCAACTAAAGGGAATAAGTTTAAAACAAAAATGACATTGTGAGTATTGTGAGAATTATGGTACATGGTGATAAAGAAAGCCCAATAAGGGGTACTGTGTGACAGCACAGCAAGGCCCTATCAATTAGTAAATTTCTGTTAAATTTATGTCTGCGCGAATCGCCGAAACAGCTACAGGCATGACAGGGGGAGGAGCTTATTGATTTACAAAAGTGCACAAATTAATACGGCGCGATTAAAGTAATAGGCTAACATTACGAGGCTTCAAATTTAAAAATTGTCAAACTTTGCTATCTGAGCTACATAGTAGTGTTTGAATGGACAAGTAAACACCCTAGAATGCCAAAGTTTAGAAATTTATGCTGCCACTGGCAAGATATGAATGAATAAACAATTAGTACTCGGGGCGAGTAAATAATAGCCTAGATCCACATACAGTAAGTCTATTGGAGGAAATGGGCAGGTAAATCCGGTCAACTTACGATTTTCGCTTTTTTTAAAGCACTAAATAATCATTTTGAAATACAATTTTTTCAGGGTTTTATTTCTAGACCTTATCAAAGACACTTGGAGCATGGAGGATTATATAGCTCACATTTTTGACTGTTTTAAATATTAGCCAGTGGCTTTAACACGCGTCGGGCGGCATGCATCGGTAACGTCAGGTCAGCTCAAGGCCAGCGCACGTACGATCTGATTGGTTGGCAAGAAATGACAGTTACCCCCAAATCTTTCGTACCTTATTCTTGTTAGTTATTGGCTACATCTTACATTTAAGGGAGGATGGCATTTTAGCGGGGATGATTAAAGATGGGAAGCATGTTTTTAAGTAGATTAATGTGGCTTCACACTTCAGTCTGCATCAAAATGGCATTGCCTTTAAAAAAAGAAAGAAAGATGTATTTCTTTTGTTTTTTCTTGAAATGTTACGATACATGGGGGAAATCATTCTCAAAGCCTCGACATTTAGGTCTATGGCTTATGCTGATCATTCACCAACTAATATATCTCGGTATTAATGACGCCATAATGCAGGACCAAAGGGACTCTACATATTTTGATCCAATTTTGATCATCCAGCCAGGAATCGATGTGGGATTGAAGAAAAAAAATGCGTCAAAATAGAGGGAAAATATAAAACTGGGCCGGAACGATGATGAATCGTTTTATAAACGTCTTTTTAACGTACTTACAGTAAAGTGGCATTTAAGACGTAGAGCTATCTCTTGAAACTAGATTCAGTAATCCAATAAACATATTAGGGCCTGACTGAGAAGTCAAATGTAAGCATATTAAAGTTGCATCATTGACACGGGAGAAAGAGGGGAGGGAAAAAGGAGAAAGATGGAAAGAGGTAGGGCGGGAAAAGGGGTTAGGGGAGAGCGATAGAGGCCCGATGATGATGATGGTGACGATGATGACGATGCTGATGACGATGATGGTGGTGGTGAAAATGATGACGATGATGATGGTGGTGACGATGATGATGACGATGAGGAGGAGGAGGAGGAAGAAGAAGAGGAGGAGGAGGAGGAGGAGGAGGAGGAGGAGGAGGAGGAGGAGGAGGAGGAGGAGGAGGATTGTGATGACATTGAAGATGAATAGGAGCAGATGTTGCACTAAATGAATATTTATGCCGAATTTTACCGATTTTCAAAGTGATTATTAACTTTTGACACAGTTTTGCATATAATACCCTAAAAGATACCGCCTCTATTATTCAATGTCATACTTACCCAGAAATTTAAGAGGAAGCTGTTCTTTAACGACACGCAGCTGAGTTTATGAACTATTTGTTCAAAATAGGCAAAGGAAAGATTACAGGGTGTCAACCCACAATAATAAAGTTCAATACAGGCTGTACCTCAGGTTTCTTGAAATTGAAGCTTCACAGTGTTAACTTCTGTCTTTAAACACGATCAATCGTGAGGAGTACGTGATGCTGAATGACGCAAAAGGTCGAGTTATTGCGTGCTCGGTCTTTATATTGTAATTAATGAAGAAAGCATTTCTGTGTCTATGAACTCCTGTTGACAGAGACTAATCGCACATTTCAGAACAGCCCAGATAAAATGTGTGCCGCAACGATGACATCTGTATCGATCCCCTTCTCCGCCCTTTTCCCCCACCACACAATGAGAAGTTTATCTTCCGAAGGCTTGTGACGAAAGGATGGGTAGCGTCGCGGTGCGTCGCGTCGTGTTCGACCCCGTACCTTTCGTTCAAAGCTCCCCAGTTTTACTGAAAGGGTGCGTTGGGAGCGTATTTTTCCTTTATAGTTATAATAACAGCAACTGGATAAAGTTGATAATGATGATGATGATGATGATGATGATGATGATGATGGTGATGATGATGATGATGATGATTGATGATAATGATGATGATGATGATGATGATGATATTGATGAAGATGATACTACTACTACTACTACTACTACTACTACCACCACTACGAAGAAGAAGATGATGATGATGATGATGATGAAGATGATGATGACGATGATGATGATGATGATGATGAGGATGATGATGATGACGACGATGATGATGATGATGATGATGATGATGAGGTTCAACACGGCGCGACGCTATCTCCCCCCTTTTTCACAAGTCTCTTCGGAAATCATTCACGAAGGGCAGGTGTGTATCCAGAATTTTTTTCTGTATGGGTCGTAATCGTAATTTGTTGGACTTTTTCACAATGAAATGACAGCAAGACCTGATAGATGGGTTATCATTATTATTATTTATGTCATTGTCGAAATGAGTTTGAGCAAAATAATTTGGCGGGAGTGTTTCCACATTCATTGACTGACTTCTGAGTGAAAATGTGATTGATCCATCAAGACATGCAAGAGTTAGCATGCATTAAAGAAAAAAGTCACTTTTCAAAAGTAACAGAAGTCATTTCTTATGCCAAAATAACAATAACTAATTAGTATTTGTTCTTTATTTACGAAGTGTGTTCACTCAACCATGACATTATAACCTCTTATCTTCGCGTAACATGTGAAGACACATTTTGCTGAAAACCATACCCATAATGGATTTCACAATTTCAACATATAACAAGGATGAAATTTCTTTAGTTGAGCTCACTGAACTGTTAAATATGTGAAAAGTGTCGGGGGAGGTGTAAGGGAATCAAACGATGGATGATTAACATAAATAGCGATTAATCATTCACTAGAAAGATGATTTGTCAAAATCCTGTATCACAAATCCCCAAAACAGACCATTGTGACTTTTGAAAAGTGACATATTTTGCCTTTTATTTGAGCTCACTCGTGCATGACTTGACGGATCAATCACATTTTCACACAGATGGTATAGGTGCAGAACACTCCCGCTAAATCATTTTGCTCAAACCCGTTTCGTTAAAAAGTTATGGCATTTTGAGAAATACTTTTTGTTGTTGTCTTTTTATGCCTAATATATTGCAAATCATGATTCCATTGCTTTTGGTATGCTGTTTTTGTGCATTTGCAGTAAAAGTTAGAAAAAAATAAAACCAGTCAAAACTGTATTTACATACTGTATCGTAGCAACACTGCATATTTATCATGATATTGCAAAATAATACCATATTACCCACACTTGTTTTTGATGGGAGTGGGTTATAAGTGAGTGGGGAGGTGTCAATTTTTCTCTAGTCATGGAGGTAGTCCTCTCACTTGCGAAATTGATTTCCAGACGTGGATTATGATTCAAAAAACTTGAAAACCACAACACCCACACCCAGCAGGCGATCAGGGATAGATAACCAGACTAAACTATTCAGTCTGTTAAACTTTGGTATTTGGGTGTGGGTGGCTGAAAAATATACCAATACAAGCCTGCCACCATCACTGCATGGTGCTACCGGTGATTCGACAATCTAGAGGAAATGGTAAAGTTTTCTCCTCGTCAAAGACTAAGATTTTCACAAAATCAGTGAAGGCCGCGATGCTGTGTCATTGACAACGAGTTTTGTTATTCACTCTACGCAGACAGTTGGTGGCAACGGAACGCTGGAAATCTGGGATCATTGTAACCAGTTCCAGTTCCTTCCTGGATAGATTTTAATCAGAAAATGTTTACCTCTCGCTTATGTTTTCCATAATACTTTTTGAATGAAGAACGAATTTTGCGGGGGTTCCACCAAAGATTAATAGTTTACCCATGCAGGATCTGTGCTTTCGCGTTGTCGATGTCATACCTAATCTGTAATAATTCTTTTCAGATCTTCATAAACCTTCTCCTAAATAAATAAAAAAAGTCAGTTTCATGCCATTGTACTTTGTTGTGGGTTACTACCACATGAATCGTAAACTAATTCTTGTTCATTGCCGTGTTGCCGTTTGGTATACGCTACGTTGCCCAGCTGTAATCTCCTTTGCAAATAAAGAGAAAAGACTGATTATCCATTGGACCTAAACCATGGCCCTATCATTGGTCCTACAAACCAACAGTCCTACACCCCACTGGTCCTACACCCCATTGGTTCTGCACTCCTTTGGTTTTAAACTACATTAGTAAAGGTAAATGACATGATTTGGGGTAGTCCTCAACTTGGGCTGAAACTACTCTAGAATCAAGTAAACTATGCAAGGATTCTCCTGTGAAAATCTAGTAGTCAAACATTAACTCATTCCAAAATAAACAATGTCTATATCACTCGTAGCACGGAAACCTGCTGTGTGGCTCTCTATGGGGCTTATTTTTATCGTTCCCGGTAAAAAATAAGATATTCCTATGTTTATGCTTGATTCTCCTTAAGTAAATAAATTACAGACAAATCCTCCCAGGTGGGAGATCCACTCCTGCTAGTGTATAGTTGGTATATATTTCAACTCATTTGGTTCTTGAGGCATTTTCAAGTGTTCCCAATCATGTCACTGACCTTAACGCATACCTTGATCTATTGGTCCTACACTCCACTCCATTGGTACTATATACCACTGGATCTTTATCCCTTTGGTCTAACACCCCATTGGTCTCAAAGCTCAGTGGTTCTGCATCCACCTCATTAGTCCTGCACCCCACTGGTTCTGCACCCTATTGGTCCGACACACATGTGGACCTACATCCCACTGGTCCTACACCCCAATTTTCGTACACCTCATTGGCCCTACATCCCATTGGTCATACACTCATTTGTTTCCACACTACATTAGCAATACATCCCTTGATCTATTTGTCCCACGCCCCACTAGTCCTACACACCACATTCTCTGCACCCCATTTGTCTCACACTACATTTGTCCTGAACCAACCCCACTGCTCTACACTCCTTTGGTTCTAAACTACATAACATCCTTTGAATTATTGGTTCTAAACTCCACTGTTCCTCAGGGGCGTCGATCCATGTTTCGGATTGGGGGGGGGGGTAAAACGAAGCGCGCCGAAAAATTGACAATTTTGTAAGTTTTATTATATTTTTATGCTAAGTTCAATGGTTTTATAGTGCTTTTCAATGCTTTTCAAACATGTTCTTGCATTGCGTATTATGAATTTTTCAAGTTGTCTAAATTATTAGAGGGAGGGAATCGATATGTACCCCCAATATTTTCATTGGGGTGGCGACTGCCCACCCCCCTTACCCCCCCCCCCCAGGATCGACGCCTCTGCTGGTCCTACACACCACAGGTTCTTAACATATTTGGTCCTAAACCGCACCAGTTCTTTAGGCCATTAGTCTGACACCCATTGGTCATTCACCTCATTGATTCTACAATCCGACGGTCCTTTACACCTGTATACACCTCCACTGATGCCCCAATTACAGGGCGTTATTTCAAACGTTCGTTACGCCAAAGGTTCGTTTATTCGACTTTGCGTTTATACGAAGGATCAAATACTATGTACTTCGGATTAACGAACCTATCTCATTTTCGGATTAACGAATCCTCAGGTACAGAGGTATAGCATCTTGTGTGTTCGGAATAACGATCCTTCAGAATAACGAGAAACACCCTTACTTGTCCTGTCACTCCATTGGTTTATAAACCACCAGTATTGAATTAATCTCCGACCCTGATATAAATTGATCCAATAGAAAGCTACGCATCTAATTTCACCGCCACAGCATTTCCTGATGATAATTTTACAATAAAGGAGAAATGTATGACTATTACAGTTTCACAGTGGAACTTTAAACAGTAATCTTAATTCTATAGTATACCAAACTGAGGACTGTTTCGACTCTTGCCATTTCCCTTTAAACTGTCATCGTTTAACAAAGTTTGCAATTAAAAAAAATGAGCTACATGATTCGCTATGCTACTAGTTTCTCTGATTAGGTGTAAAAATGAAGCTTTTAAGAAGTTGCAATTCAAAATTCATTAAGTGCTTTTGAAAAGTGAAAATCGATAAGTGATATGATAATATATAGTTTTCCTCATGCTGTGTTATGTTTTTTTCTTTGTCCCCGGGATATCGTGCCGATAATTATCTATACATATTTTGCCAGTGAAAGTGTAACCCTCTTATTCTGTTCATACATATCATGTAGGTCAAATATCAAAGTTTGATAATTTACTGTAATTGGACATCCACAATGTTAACCAAAAATTAAGACCAAAGGACTGCTGAGCCAATGATAATCGTGGTACAGTACTGCTTGAACACCTTTTACAAAATTACAACGCAACGTGTTTTCAGCATCTCTGTGTGTAATCCTTTCCAGTCAGTCTCTGTTCGAAATGCCAAACCATCATATTATAAGACAATTTTCCACGAAACTGAATCAAACAAAAGACAAATCAGGCCCACTTGTTCGATCCGTGCCATGCTCACGGTCTTCCCTCGAAAGATGAATCCCAAAAACTTCCCTTCGAAAACTCTGTTCCGGAACCATTCACTTTTATCAGTCCGACACATCGTCCAAAATGAGGAGTTAAAAAACAATGTCAGAACGAGGTGTACAGGAAGAGGAGCGGGGGAAAATGATCTCTTAAGTATATATACAAAAGATTTGATTGGTTGTACTCGATGCAGACGACTTGTAATCTAAATACATGTGACACGAGCCAAAAGAAATAAAAGGTAGATTGGTCAAGCCATGTAAAATAAAAGTAATAATATCGATATTTAAAGCGTGTTTAATGTCTGCACAACGTATGTTGAATCTGTATCGCCAGGGATATTTTACAATAACTTTCACCGTGTAAAATCTTTAAAATCAGGTCGTTATGCCATTTAAATGGCAGTCTCGACTCGTAACTTATAGGGGAATGGTAAGATTTGAAATAGTCATGAAATCTGGATCACAATGCTCTCAGAATCAAGTATACTCTTTACAGTTTCTGGTGCGAAAATTTCGTAGTCAATAGTCATACATTTCCTCTTCGTTGTACAATTATTATCAAGAATATTTGGGAAGTTTTTGTGTGCTGCTTTCTATGGGTTCAATTTCTATTGGGGCCGGAGATTATTTCAATACTGGTACTCGAACTGAAGCACATACTATGATTGGAAATTTAAAGAAACTTGCAGGTCAGCCCAGCAAGTCTCATCAAATCTATAGAATGTTCTTGGAGACGCGTATTATAAAGTAAATGCAAATCGCGGGAATTTTAAACTGCATGCATATTACAAAGTGAAGAACTAGATTTATATGTAAAACCTACACGCTCTGTAGTAAGAAACACTCCAGTATAACTGGGTACGAATGAGACCGGTAAAATCGGGAATAAACCAATTCTGGTAGTGTAGATCCAGGGGATGTCCTCATCTCCAGCAATAACACGAAATAAATGCGTTTGTTGTTTCTGTTTAGTATGCTATGTGTAAGTCTTTATTTAATAGGGTTTCGAGATAATTTTCAATTGCAGCAGACGAGACGTTTACAGTGATTACAATATAAAGACTTATTTTATAAGCTAAACAGGATAAATGTGACGAGATTTTTTTCTCAGGCTGATTAAAGTAGAAATACATTCTTTATGTAACGTAAGAAGACTTTTTGCTTCCCTGAACACAACGAATAGCTTGTTTCTTCAAGCGCCACTGGTCACACTAGCAGTTGCGACTACCTGCGATCAATGAATCGCAAGACTAGGGCCTTCGCAGTCACATCGCAAGTAACTCGCAACGATTGTCTGTGTGGTCACACTTTGTGGCGGCGACCTGTTTGCCACCACCGTGAGGTATCGCACTGAGTAACGACTGCCACTAATGCGCGAACACTAGTGGCGGACTTCACGAGGGCTGAAGACACATCCGCAGCCAGTCGTGCGATCAATCCTGCGGCAAGTGGTGAGGAGGCAAAATGTGCGATACCTACGGCTAATGGCACACAAACGTGATGCGAATAGCTTGCGACTATGGCAGTAATGTCCGTGCGATCACTTATTACGATAAAATGGTAGTTAATCGTACGATTACTTGTGTCCATCGCACGAACCATACGTGATTCACTTGTTTCG
>JZLH01S0606590.1:34722-46425 GCA_001188425.1 Eucidaris tribuloides | reverse complement strand
AAAATGAAGTTATGCTTGGTATTTAGATATGCAAAAATATGTGTTTGTGAAGAAAAGTCAGAATGGAATGATAACTGCACATACACCAACCCACAATAACGGTCTCCACGTGTGGCATTCGCTTTATTTGATTTTAGATTTAGATTTGTGTAAGTCTGTATTTTTTCCAAAGCAATTATTACCAACAAAACAACATGGCAAAACAAAACATAGTTTGGAATGATCTCACTTTGGAAATAATTCAAAGTTCATCCTTGCCTGTTTTCAAACGCAAATTTAAACGGCTGTTACTAAACGAATACATTTCACAAGCACATAATTTGTAATGCAAGTTTCTTGTGATTGTTAACAAACTGTCCTGAATTCTTTGTATGACCACGCAGCTGCCCTGTCCTCGGAGACTGAAATACAAATATTACGTAACTTATTCTGATTATTCTCATTTTCCCCTTTCTCTTTCTGCAGCTGGTTGGATACCTTCATTGCTCTTATCACAGTATGCAGTATGCGGATAACGGAATAATTTTCCATATGCAATTTGTGTATACTTTGTTGACCCACACACACAAAAAAAATCATAAATCTTTCGATAATTCCAGCCCCATAATACAAGTTACATGATATCAATGTGGTAGTTCTTGATTGTTCTATATTTGTCTGTTTTTGTTTTCTTTTATTTATTATCATTTTTTTATCTCTCTGTTTATTCTTATTCCAATACTTTGATTCTTCTGTCTCCATATTTGGCAATTATCGCACTATTTTGGATCCTACTACTGTACAAGTTTTCTTTTATGTAGGTTCCATCATATTTCTCATGATTTCGCTTGCCTATATCCGATATTGATTATAACTGATTAATTTGTAAATTGTATTAATACTTATATCGTCATTTATTTATTTTTATGTCATTGTATGCATGTTATATAGTTACAAATGTCATTCTTTTGAGAAATATGAAAAATAAATTGAAATTGAAATTGAAATTGAAATATTACACTTCAGTACGGGCAAGACAATATAATTCTTAACTTTACAATATGATAAGCAATTAAATTATGAAATAACAAATTTAGTATGAATTATATGTACTTGTAGTTTACAAGATAACGGAAAGTATGCAGGAGACCGACAAACCATAAACAACGGCTTCATATTTGCAGTAGGCCTTCAGATAGTTTTACATTTGTTTTGTAAAAGACGAGTTGAATGAGCTAAGAGAGAGACATTGTTTTAAGTATTGCAGTGAGCAGGGGTGTAGATCCATGTTTCGGATGGGGGGGGGGCAAAAGTGAAACAATGTCCTAAATTTTCGGCGCGCTCCGCTCTATAATACAGAATCTTGCGCGCGAAGCGCGCCGTAAAACTGACAACTTTGTTTAAAAGTGTTTTGTAGGCCATGTTTAATGGTTTTAGAGTGCTTTTACATATATTTGCATTGCCAATATTATGAATTTTTCAAGGTTGTCAAAATTATTGGAGGGGGGGGGGAGGGCCAATCGATATGTTTGCCCCCCTCCCAATATTTTCATTGAAGATTGGGGGATCGCCCCCCCCCCACCACCGCCCCCATGAGGATCGGCACCGTTTGGCTGTGGAGCCGGTCCAGATATCCTGTCCATGCTGCGAATAGATTTTGGGAGCTGAAGTTGCAGGGTTTTCTGGATTGTCAGCTTAAAATTGTGTTATTGATTTGCAGCGGATGTGCAAGTCCCATTACTCTCCCCTTCATTATCAAATACCAAAACGGGTAGTTGTAGTACTACATAATGGACCTGTGTTGAAAGTCTGAGATCCATACGTCATGAATTCCTGTTGTTTTTATGACAAAACTAATAAGCGACATCGTCACGCCGAGAATGTTGCTTCTTTTCTGTGAGTTTCAATTTGCTCCAACTGCCGAATCGCGGTTACTGTGCACGCGCTATGCAAGACGAGAACGCAGCGCCTCTGATTGGTTAACAGCTAAGCCTGCGCGACCTTGGCTAACGGCTGATCGGACACCATTTTGGAACGGCAGCGTGCACGTTGTGACGTCGCGATTTTTTAAAAATCTTGCTCCCAGATCAATGGAAAAAGGATGAATTTAACCGTCCGCAGATTTTACCAAAACTCAATATTTTACCCAAGTCTCTATGAGAGGTGTTTATTTATATTAATCTTCACACATTGGATAATGATTCAGCGTGATTGAATCATATAGATGTTTTTTGACGTGCAAATCAATAACCCAATCTTTAAGAGTGGCGGGTTGGATATGAACGTTTGGTTGAATTCAAAATAAATCGGTTTTGAATAGTAATGGAAGGTGATTGAAAGTGTGTGTATACATGAATATGCCTGTTTGTAAGGTGTGTATATGTTGTATTTTCAGAGTATCTAAATGATGGTTCAGTGTGAGATAAATAATGAGAATGAGTGATATTACGAATGGCGCGCTTTTGTAGTAATAATAAGGAATTTATATTTGTGTTGCTACAAACAGTTATCAATACCTGAATATTATTTTTAAAAAAAATGTGTTCATCACACTCCAGGTATTCGCAAGTCATGTATCGTACGATGAGCTGCCATTTGACGTATACGTTTACCCGCGATCAATTTGTCACTACTCGTATCTATGCAAATTCCCACCTGGAGTTGAGATTAGTGGCACGATTATTGTACGGTGATTGCACGATGCACGCACGATCACTGGCGATTGCTTGCCACCTATTCGCGATCAATTTGATCGTAGCCAGGTTTTTAAACCGATTTGAAAACCTATTTTCGATCGTACCATCACCTGTGATCACAAGTGATTTCCATGGTTGTCGTACGATAAGTCGCACGTTCTATTTACGATAACTGGCGATCACCTGCGATAACTCGTCGTAACTCAGTCGCAGGTATAGTCGCAACTGCTAGTGTGACCAGGGCCTCATTCGAAGTAAGAACAATTATTTTATCCATGTATAGATCTCTTTCTCTGTAAAGAGTACAACACCTTTCTGCTAACCTTAATCAAAAAGTAGAAAGACATTTTCTCAGATAGTAAAAGGGGAGTTTTTTCACCCGAAGTAAAGAAAGACTTTTTTCCTCTGTTAATGTAGACGAAAGTTTCCTCAGCAAGAAGCAGAACAACTTTCATCTAAGCATTATTAGGAATGAAAGTTACATTTTTATCACTTAAAGTAAGTAGAGTTTTTTCTGATCTGTAGAAAGTATATCATCTTGAGTAAGAACATTTCCTATTCTACTATAAAGAAGGACTCTTCGTAAATAAGGACCCAAACAAGTTTTTTCTAAGTTTACTTAGAATTTAGAAGAAATTAGAAGAACATCTTTTTTCTCTTCTAAAGTAAGAACATTTATCTTTCCTGCAAGTGCATACTCTAATTCTTCCGAAAGACTTTTATTCAGTAGGGAGCAGAACAACTTCCCTCTGAGGTTAATTTATAGGTCTTTCTCAAATCAAGTGAGAAGGCTTTATTTCTCTCCTAAAGAAGAAAGGTTTCCCTTTGCACGTAATCTACAAAGACTCTTTATAAGAGTAGAATCGAGGAAGACACCTTTTTGCAGGTAAAGTACAAAGTCCTTTTCTCATGAAAAGCAGGAAGACATTTCTGTCTCACACGAAATGAGGCGACTTACTAAGGATGAGTTTTTGTAAGCTGACATAAGAAGACGACCTTCTTCAGACGAAGAAGGAATGGTTTCTTTCACATGTAAAGTGTTAAATCTTGGATCTGAAAAGACACGATTTTCAGATAAAGCTTAATGTAAGATAATAAATAACACTTACGATTTAGCGGGAAGATCACGTTTTCCTGCAACCAAAAGATTGTTTTCATTGCTTATATTTTCATATCATAATACACTAAAATGAGGTTTGGAAATAAACAAAATGCAGCCAGTTCTCAACGCTAGTTTTAAAAGAAATGCATCAATTTTAAAATTCCTGAAATGGTGTGATTAACCAAAGCTACCAATGCTACTTTTTTCCATCGCATGCAAAGTGGCCGATGTGCTGTATGACTAACTAATGACTCAATAATACTTGAGCTGTTCATCTCGTAAATTCAGCCATATAGGATAGAGGGCGCTAAATCATGTATACAGTATGAATATCAAACTTTAGATGGTGTAAATTTGTAAATCTGAACTCGGTGCTTGGTTCATTACTTGGAATGTGAAATAGTCATACATGAAACACAGAAGACATATTTACAACCTGTATACGTCTCCAGACGTTTATCTCATTGAATTTTTGTTGCTGTATTGGATTATGTATGATTCAGCATTTACTACCGGACCAAATTACATTAAAGTACGGACACAGAAAAGTAAAGAGTATCATTATCAAAAATGTGTAACTTTTATATTCTTCCATTCATGTGTTTTTCAACACATTTACAGTACCTTAAAATTGTATATATATATTTTATTCCGTGTCCATTATCAAGATAGATATAAATAAATCAAATATTTATAACGATTTCAGAAAAATCAAAGTAAGCGAATGTC
This sequence comes from Eucidaris tribuloides, assembly GCA_001188425.1. Lineage (NCBI taxonomy): Eukaryota > Metazoa > Echinodermata > Echinoidea > Cidaroida > Cidaridae > Eucidaris > Eucidaris tribuloides. The sequence continues at coordinate 41,919 of JZLH01S0606590.1, read as the reverse complement.
GAAGGACATACTCGCATAGGAAACGACAAGCCTTCTTTCTCTCTGACTTTCACAAACATTGAAATCCACTTGCTGCTAGCCAAAATCATTTGGAATTTCGAGAAAAAAAATACATCTTTAGTATAAAAGCAAAAAGTTAAAAAATACAAATGCAAAAATACAAAAATGTGTTTCAATGTGTACAATGATTTCAAATAATTTCGTTTGATTGTTATCAAAAGGAAATATCAGCCATTTCTACGGATTCAACAATTACATGACGCTCATATGATAAATTTGTTCTAGTTTGTATTCAGGTTCTGCAAATGTCCCGAGGGGGAGATTACACTCAAAATAATAAGTGTAAATATATTTCCGTTTTTACAGTGTGGACAAATAGGCATCATATAGCATATTGGATAATTATTTGTAATTAGTTCGAGGACTCTGCTGGCTTCGGATAAGAATCACCGCATAAATCAACACCTGGCGAAGTCGAGAAACCACAAAATTAAGTGTTCCTTTTCGCAGTACCACCGGGCGAGATATAGTGAAAACTTTTTCACTCATACGTAGACAGTGTGATTTCATTAATATGTTACTTTTATTGGACGAGGAGAGGCTTGTCTCCAGAATGTTATCATACGTTCACAGTGGTGTCTGTATGCGTTTATGAGGGGAAACTGCCGGGTCGTTTACCCCAATGTGAAGTAGTTAGCCCGAATTTGGTACAGCTTCCCATTTTATGTGGGCTATCGTGAACGATGGGGGAGTGGGAGTGGTTAAATTGGATGCAGCTTTCGTCCGAGGGACCAATATAGGTTATGTCTTGAAACAAAGAATAGAAAGCCACGTAGACTACGGCGGTACTCATTCACTAAGAAGATTTGACTTGCACATGGTATTTCAATCAGAGATTAATTTTTTTTGTTTCAAATTATTATTTGCAATAGAATACCGAGTTTTGATTTCTTATCGTGTTAGCAGCAAATTACGTTTTGAGTAGCTGATTATACCACTATATATTTTTTTCTACAATTATTTATTTTTGCGCCTCCATTTTGTTAGAGATCAAACTACTAATTATTTGATCACTTTTTTAACCAAATTAGCCGCCCGTTCTTAGAAACTAGGTTATTAACCCGTTACCTATTAATTACATTTCCTTCCGGTATTACGGACCCATGTAACAATCACCGTTGCTGCGTTTTAACCAGAGCTTAATTTGAAAACATCCACATCATAATGAATGTTACAAAATATATATATATTACCATGCGGACGTTTAACCATATCCTGCTCTTATTCCAAAAAAAAGACACAAAAACAACGACAGAGTTGTGAAATAATAGTGTTAACGCCCGTGTAGAAGAAAGTTGGGAATGAGTTAGGATGACCCTTTTGGCATAATATTGATGATTTGTTTTTGTTGTGCTCTGGCGTAATAATAAAAAAGCGTCCGTGCCGGCTGACACATGGGAAGACAATGATTATGAGCCGACCAACACGTATACCATTACAAGCCTAATAGGGGTTGGCGCCAGGACAAGTAAGGAGAAAGTTTATGATATTTCGAAGTGGGAGAACATGTTCCTAGTGCGCTTGTTTGTCAGGAAATCGAAGACACGCCCAATTGTTTGTTTAAATTACATTAGACTAGATTATTTTTCAAAGAATAGGTATATATATAATGCTTGTATGTGTGTGTGTGTGTGTGTGTGTGTGTGTGTGTGTGTGTGTGTGTGTGTGTGTGTGTGTGTGTGTGTGTGTGTATGTATCCTCAATTATGCATAATTGTTGCGACAACGGGAGATACGTGCAGTATATTTTAATAAACTACGTTGACTACCATTACTACCAATTAATGAATTCATCAAATCTAAGACACTGATGATAATGCGCCAATGTTGTTATAAAATACCAAATTACATGTCTCGTCTATTAATTTACAACATAAACATATATTCATCATTTCACTTTGGCCTTCACATTTTCAGTTCATTTAAATTGTTTAATTTTCTTGTTTAAAATGTCTAAGAGGCTGCGGAAACAATGTCGTTACACTTTTTTAAAGACAATTTATTTTTATTCTGTTTAAATCGCTTTTTCTTATTATGCGTGTCTTACACTTTCATACATAATAAGACGTAATATGTATGCATTTTTAAGAAGTAGAAGCATTGCAAATTAAACATGACACCTTTACAATATCAAATTTACTTTCCGATCTGAAATCACCATTACAGTCAGCAGTTTTTAGAACTAATCCCGTTGCAGGGACCAGAGGCGTATGGTGGGGGGGGGGGCAAACACGATTCTGCCTCGCCGAATAGAATTTTGACAACTTGAAAAATGCATAATATGAAATACAAGGATATGTTTAAAAACCAATGAAAAGCACTACAAAACCATTAAAGTGATAGGCTAACATTGTGGAGCTTCAATTTAAAAAATTGTCAAACTTTGATATCTGAGCTACATAGTACTGTTCAAATGGACAAATAAACACCCTAGAATACAAAAGTTTGGAAAGTTACACTGCCAATGGGAAGTTATGCATGAATAAACAATTAAAACTCGGGGTGAGTTTTAATAGCCCAGGTGTACACACAGTAAGTCTATGGGAGGAAATGGGCAAGTGAATCTGGTCAACTTACGATTTTCACTTTTTTGGAGCACTAAATAATCATTTTGAAATACAATTTTTTTCAGGGCTTCATTTTTAGACCTCATCAAAGACACTGGCAGCATGGTGAATCATGTGGTTCAGATTTTTTTTAACTGTAGTAAATGTTAGCCAATACCTTAAAACTTAGCATAAATATACCATCAAACATACAAAATTGTCAACTTTTCGGCTCGCTTGCGCTTCGCGCGCAAAATTGTATATTGCAATTTGGCGCGCAGAGTGCGCCGAAAAATTTTGACATTTTTTTCTCACTTTTGTACCCCCCCCCCCTCCCAAACGTGGATCGACGCTCTTGGCAGGGACGTCGATCCCGTGTTTCGGATTGGGGGGGGGGGGCAAACTAAAAAGAAAATCAAGAATTTTCGGCGCGCTCTGCGCGCCAAATTGCAATACAAAATTTTGCGTGCAAAGCGCGCCGAAAATTTGACAATTGTGTATAGTTCAAGGTATTTTTATGGCAAGTTTAATGGTTTTATAGTGCCTTCAATGCATTTTAAACATATTCTTGTATTGCATACTATGGCACACAAACGTGCGAATAGCTGCGACTAGTGGCAGGTATTCGTGCGATCACTTACGATAAAATGGTAGTTAATCGTACGATTACTTGTGTCCATCGCACGAACATCGTGGATTCACTTGTTTCAAATGAAGTTACGCTTGGTATTTAGATATGCAAAAATATGTGTTTGTGAAGAAAAGTCAGAATGGAATGATAACTGCACATACACCAACCCACAATAACGGTCTCCACGTGTGGCATTCGCTTTATTTGATTTTAGATTTAGATTTGTGTAAGTCTGTATTTTTTCCAAAGCAATTATTACCAACAAAACAACATGGCAAAACAAAACATAACATTACGTATCATATCACACTTCAGTACGGGCAAGACAATATAATTCTTAACTTTACAATATGATAAGCAATTAAATTATGAAATAACAAATTTAGTATGAATTATATGTACTTGTAGTTTACAAGATAACGGAAAGTATGCAGGAGACCGACAAACCATAAACAACGGTTTCATATTTGCAGTAGGCCTTCAGATAGTTTTGCATATGTTTTGTAAACGACGAGTTGAATGAGCTAAGAGAGAGACATTGTTTTAAGTATTGCAGTGAGCAGGGGTGTAGACCCGGGGTGTAGATCCATGCTTCGGATGGGGGGGGGGGGGTGGGGCAAAGTGAACAATGTCCTAAATTTTCGGCGCGCTCCGCTCTATAATACAGAATCTTGCGCGCGAAGCGCGCCGTAAAACTGACAACTTTGTTTAAAAGTGTTTTGTAGGCCATGTTTAATGGTTTTAGAGTGCTTTTCAATGCTTTTTAAAACATATATTTGCATTGCATATTATGAATTTTTCAAGTTGTCAAAAATTATTAGGGGGGGTCATATCGATATGTTTGCCCCCCCCCCCAACATTTTCATTGGTGGGGCGATCGCCCCCCTACCCCAGCCCCCCATGATCGACGCCTCTGTCCCGTTGAGGGATCATTTTAGCATGAAGCAAGGGCTCAACCTCAAGTCCACAGCGATATTCTTAAGTAGTAACTTTGGTGTAAAATACATGTATGGTACATTGAAAACATTATTATACAACACTCAACGTAATTATGCACATAAAATTTATACTTGCATGCACACGTGATGTTCTCTGAGATCGTGGAAAATATTTTGGGCGTGTTAATCTAGAACTAGAGAGCTCTTGGAAAAACAACCGAGTAACGACTCATTGAACTTTACTAATTTCCCCTTATTGTCGTTCCCACCTATTTATCCCTTCCTTGCTGGAAGATCCCGGATGTGTTATCGCACATCAGTCTTTAAGAGGCCAATACCCACGAGAACATGGCATTAGGCTAAGTATTTCTTTTGGGAAAAATCTTGCTTCAGAAAACGAACTCGATATTCAATTTCTGGTTTCCTCAATTTGATATTTTTAAGAGCACACAACTGTACGCTAATAATGTCATACATGAATTAGAAATTGGAAACAACTGAAGATGTTGTCCCCGTGTACACTTGGTACATGATCTATTATTCTTTGTAGCGATATACATTGTTAAGGATAACTATCATCGCTACCAATTGTGTCTGAGTAAATTATGGATGTTGTAACATCATATACTTACACTTTATTTTATCTTCGAGTCATATCTTACAGGAATTTTTTTCTACGAACACCCAATACAAAAATTAACGCAGGTGTTGACACCACTCGCCAAGAATATAAATAATACCTTCAGGAATTAGGACTAGAATGTAACCTCCCTCCCTCGTAAGTTCATCATATCAAACGGAAATACTGATTCAAATCGCCCAGGTGTTGTAAAGTAATCTAAAAACTATACCGTATGAGTTTCTGACAGTTAGCATTAACAGTTAGCATTCACACTCAAAATACTGTAAATAAGTGCTGGATACTTATGAAATTCGGACAACATCAGCTTATTTAATTCACAAGATCAGACAATCACAAAATTCTTAGTTTGACAATACAGGTCAATGACTTTTTTTTTTTCGAAATAGATAAGAGAGAATAGGTTGCCTATGAATAATATAATGATTATAATGGTTATAAAAGTAAATTACATGTAAGTAGTGTGTACACTGCTTATTTATCGTAACAGGTGATATAATAGGACCTGCGCCTTCCAAGGGGAACATCTGTGCTCGTTTCCAAATTATAAAAAGGGGAAAGGACCCTATCCCTTCAACTGTTTTTCAGAACTAAACACATACTTACGCCACTCACTGAATATCAATGTGTGATTCTACAAATGATTATCAGTACTTAAAGCCTGTTTGTTTTTTTAAGGCCATCTATGAAAACACAGTGGAAACAGTACTTTTACAATAAAATTATTATATCAGGCAGCACATTGGTTTCTCTCTAGATCTTCGGTCTGTGTTGTTTACATCCATTCTGATAAAATCTTCTCAACACTTATCCACACCACAAAACTTCTCACACCTTTCTAAGAAGTGAAAACTGGGATTTTAGTATCATGACATTATAACTTATTTGGCTCGTTTCGAACATGAGCCCTATTTATTTCTTGTAGATTGAGAAAACAAACTGGAATTCATACTGACGTTGACGGAGTGTATTAAAAAAGATTTTCGATGAAATTATTAATTCTTATATTAACAATTCACATTTTGTTAAAAAAGTTTCACTACTCGATATTTACTCAATACACTCATGCTCATAGTTATGGAATATTTTGTTGATACTTAAGTTCTTTCTCTTATTTATTTCACAAAACCGCAGTATGTGAAGCAATTTTTGGATTTTATGAGATTACTAAAGTAAAAAGTAAAATACGTTTGAGCGCAATAACAATTATATATTTATATTTTTTTAAATCCACAAAAAATCATGAAAAAGGTATTAAATTAAAGTAATTAAAAAACAACACAAAAAATGATAAATGTTTATCTAATGTAACTTATCATCAAATTAACATCAGAATTCTCTGTTACAAGTCTAATAACGCGCGTAACCACCACGTGACTCAACAACAACTCTGAATACCGCCATTTTTAAACAAAGGTTTTAGCGTCTAGTCGGACGCTACAAAATGCTAAGCAGTCCTGAAATACTTATTGTTTCACCTGGGGTGAGCAAATATTAATCCCAGATGTACCATTCAAGGAAAAATGGCAATTTCTAGAATGTCTCTAAAATATTCCATAATTATGAGCATTAGTGTATATTCCTCAATGTATAGAGTGAACTACTTTCTCGTTTTAGTTGTCGTTTGTCCGGGATATTCCCAACCCTTATAACTCTCACGTCGGCAAGCCCCGGTCCACCCAGACTCCAGGGGACACCCTCCCCTTCTGTAGCTACCTGTTGATAGGTAACGAACAACATGCAGATAAGTGATAGAAACATAAAAGAAACTAGAGATTCTGATGATAAGAATCTAAACTCACGGGCATTACGTATATATGACAAAAATATTTTGGTTATTTTCAAAATGTGGGAAGGAAGACAGATCATCGATCAATTTGTATAGACTTAGATGTTTATCTATTTACTTGTGTTAACTCTAGAAACAAATCATATTGTTAACTCCCAATGTAGGACATATCATATCAGATTTTGATTATCAGGGAGTTATCATGAACTCGACAGAAGTTCGTTTTATTTCAATATCCGATTGACCTGCAGGATCTGACAGTAAATTTGTGGAAATCATCACGTCTGTAACACAGTAAAGCACAAGTAAAAGCGCAAAGCACCAAGTAGGTCCCTCGAAGAAAGCGATGAACTTGTTTAAACTTTCGAATTTAGTTTGTAAGCGCAGAAAACTTTATTTGTGTACATTACGTAACTTCCATTCCGTTAGTTTGAAACCACGAAATCTGCATTTTCTCCTGTGTTCGACAGTTTCTGCAAGGATTTGGAAAACTCACAATGATTTCATCGAGAACTAGCAAGTATCAAATTTATTTCTTCAGTTGGTTACCTTCTTTATTCATGCGTACGACCCTTTAATAATTGCAGAAAGGTT
>JZLH01S0606590.1:0-25950 GCA_001188425.1 Eucidaris tribuloides | reverse complement strand
AGTGATTCTTGGAAACTTCTACACCGTATTGTCGTTGTTGTTGTTTTCGATGAACATTTAGATTTCTGGTTTGATAGGAAACATGTCTTCACTAATTTTACTCTCAAGATGGCGCGTGCTTCTATTCGTCCTGACATGGCACCTGTCCGTGACCTCCAAGCTTGTGACTGCCAGCAGTTATCTATTGAACCCCAACGGAGAAAACGTCTGCTCCAGTACCCGCAAGTAAGGATTAGATTTTAACATTCTGATTTGCAAGAATTTTAGCTGTCTGCCCTAATTTCATGTTAACAAAGGTGACATAATCTCTGCTGTGTGTGGAGTGTGGTGGTAAAGTGACTTTGTGGTATCTTTGTTCGTACACCTTCAGGTGGTATAATTAGCCTTAATAATATCTTCTTGACGCTCTCGGTCTCATTAGCAAAATGTGGCACATTATGTTACTGGTGTTTTGGAAACATGTGTTTCAGAGGATTTATATAATCATAATAAACTAAGGCCTATTATGTATATAATACGTTACATATATAAATCTGTATGTGTGTATGTGTGTACTCGTGTGTGTGGTGTGTGAGTGAGTGTGTCTGTGTGTGTTTGTTTTTGTGTGTGTATGTGTGTATATCTCTGTGCGTGTGTGTGTGTGTGTGTGTGTGTATCTCTCTCTGTGTGTATGTGCGTGTGTTTCGATATATTCGTTTGTAAAACGTTCCCGCAACACTGATCTCTGTCATATTATATACACAAGACGGTTCTATTAATTTTAGAAATGCTTGTTCTTGTTGCTGCTTATCTGTTTCCCTTACCATATTTTTTATCACAATTGAACAGAAATTCAACATACAGTAGCAATCATTTTAAAACTATGACAATAGAATTAAGGGGTGTAAATTTCTATGTAACTTATTGTACTTATCACAGTAAAAAAAGCACTCGTATTTATTGTTTCAGCATAATGTTTTCTAGTGCGTTGTAATTTCTGTCTTGTAAGTTGTTGCTCTTATACAAAATTATGAAATTTCTCTGCTGTTTATATTTAACCACTGGACCCTAAAACTCTGCGACAGGTAACTGCGTATAAAATATCTGGGGACAGTAGAGATAAGAACAAATAAAATAAAAGATAAACATGTCTGCCCCCTTTTTTCGAGGCTACGTGACCTTTCGTCTAACATATCAAATCTCCAGACATTTGAATCAAAAGTCACATTTTGTCTTTTCGGGAATTCATAACTTTACGTTTATGTATTCGTGTTTTTTCTCCGATCTTTTACAAATAATTGGAAGCATTTATTGTCTATTTCCTGGACACATGATAGCGGAAATGGACAATCATGAAGGACGTCTGTGTAATAATTGTCCACAAATAGGCATCTACATGCGAAGAGCTTTCAAGCACAAGGCACTAAATCCACTTGGATGATTTTGGAGAAAAGGACATTTCTTTGCCGGAGTTTGTACACCCGCCTATAGGAAAATGAAACTAAAACACGCATTGTTGGGTATTTGTCTGTGCAATTTGGCGCCAAATTTTGTTCTGTAACTAGATAAGTGGTTGGGCAAATGTACTGATGTTGATAACCCATTGTTAACCAAAAGTGGATTTAGCGCCTTTTGCTTGTGATCTCTTCATACATGCAGTTATTAATTATCGCAGTGCACATGGAGAGCAGAAATGTCTGAAACGCATTTAACAGCAGGAATAATTCATTCGTCATGAATTGGGTTGTTAACATTTTGATCTAACTTTTCTATTGTATAAGAAGTAAAAGGGACAATTTATGCGACCCTGAAAACCATTTGATGTTGTATTAGCCCCATTTTACATTTGATATAACGTGGAATTTGGGATAATGTAGGATTTCAGGATTTCAGTATGGGGGAGGAATTCGCCATGGAAAATAGCTATTAATAAACGAGATAACCGTTTGAAGGGATGATAAGCTAAAGTGTTTAATATCAATTAGCATAACGACATTATAAATTATGTATACTCCAAATGCATACACTAAATCGTTTCGTGCATTAATTGTCACAGTGCTAGGTTTTCGATGATTGAAGATGTAGTTTTTGTTTTATATCTATTATCTAATGATAAATTTTCATCTGGAATTCAAGTCGATCATTTCGACTCGTGATGGCAGTCTTTTCAATGTAAAGTAATGTTTATTATTCTTCAGCGAAAATGACTACAAGCAGTCAAAACCCTTGATCGCTGATACGAGATTACTTTATCACAAAAATATATGCATGATGTCCTTGTTTTGTAGGTGTGGTGACGAAATATTTTGTCTGTTTAATTCCAATCAGAATTCGGGAATTACACGTTTTGCCGAGCAATGTGCTAATATACCGAGATGATCATGGAGAAATATACAACTCAGAAGAAAGGGGTCGCAGAAATGGCCTATCACGGTGAGTTCATTTTCATTTTACCCGTCTATATGGCCGTGGTTCAGAGTTTGGTCAGTTATTCCGGTTTTCCCCACATTCGTTTTAATTAATGATGTCATATTAGCTCATAAGTACAGACAAACGCGGATGACACCTAAATATATTGGGGGAAATCGACTGATTAGCCGCACGGATGCTTGTTTTAATAAAGCTAAAAGATAAAATTGGTACAAAACAGAGGAGCAGTGAGATTACCACCTGGGAAGTCCAGACAGCGACTAATCTCCTCATACTTGGAAAATATGTTTGGAGTATATAGCATCTGGCACCCAACTGACCAATTTGAAGAGCTTTGAACACAGAACAAAAATAACTATAGGGCAGTTGAGTACTAATGTCCGGCAACCCCACATCACTTCTGAAGTGAAACCTTAACGGCTGAAAGTCTGGAGATGCAAATAAGGAAGAGCTAGCTAGTGTTGTAAGGCAATGCCTGGTTGCAATGCCTGGTTTACACGAATGCATTATTGACTACAACGGCGTAACAGGTGCCTGTCGAGGGGGGGGGTGGGGCAGAGCAAATAATCCCCGTGTAAATTAGTCCAAAATGTGCGTCTTTTCATTTTCCAGGTGGTATTGGTGAGAATTTTCCCGCTGAATAGTTTTTTTTTGGGGGGGGGGGCAGTCTGCTCCTGCCCCCTCCTCCGCCTGTTTCGCAAACAACTGCTTGATTTATTTAACAGGTGATAATCAATGAATTTATGATTGAGCTATTGGTTATGAGTTTTGATTTATGATCTATTCATGTCATTGCTATTAAATTCTTGTCCATGCAGTAGAAACTCTGGACTCGTTGCTGGTAGACAATCAAATCGAATGGTTAACCAGACTATATACTTCTGCTGCGAAGGATGGATCGCCAGTGGAAGATCATGTTCAATAGGTGAGATAATGACTTACAGGCCCATTGTCAAGGGCCAACTACAAAACGGAGAGGATGTCAACTAGTCGGGGAATACAGGCACGTAATCACGAACATGAACGGTTGCAGTGCCATAGTGTAGAGATGATTTCCACACTGTCTTAGTTGTTTCCGTTGCATTATGGGTGTCAATAGAGTGCCCTTTGCGTAATTTTAGTCAAAAGAGGGCGTTTTTCATCCATGACAGTGGGCCTTTAAGCAATAGTTGATATTCTTGATATTCGCGTGATATACGATAATTACAGAGAACAGGTGGAGCACGGGTAAAATTACAATCACAGTTTTGTCATCAGCAGGTGCGATATGATTACTTGAATAAAAAAATGAAAATACAATTTTTGCACACAAATAATGATTTCAGATGATTTATATCAAAATATAGTTTACACTTGAAGACAAATAGGGTTTTCTGTAACACCATATTAACTTATTTGGGGCTACCAAGAGCCACACCCTAAGAAGGTACCGCTATTGTTTAAAAAGGCTCTAAAGCGAACCCCATGTCTTATAAAGTATGTCTCTCGCACTTTATCTTATACCCATGCTTTCAAAATAATAGTCAAGTAAATGTTTATTCAGGTTAGACTTGTAGACACAAGTTAACATTGTTTGAGCTTCAATTAAAACAAAATTTCAAACTTTGATATCTGAGCTACATAGTGGTGCTTAAATGGACAAATTAACATCCTAGAATACAACAGTTTAGAAAGTTATGCTGCCACTAGCAAGATATGAATGCATAAACATCACCCTTGGATTATTGTGGTGGAGTATAAAATATTGAAGCACATGAGCAAGGTGAACCCGGGTACTCAGAGATTTTTACTTTTTTAACATTAAAGTGATAGGCTAACATTGTGGAGCTTCAATTTAAAAAATTGTCAAACTTTGATATCTGAGCTACATAGTAGTGTTCAAATGGACAAATAAACACCCTAGAATACAAAAGTTTGGAAAGTTACACTGCCAATGGCAAGTTATGCATGAATAAACAATTAAAACTCGGGGCGAGTTTTAATAGCCTATGTGTACACACAGTAAGTCTATGGGAGGAAATGGGCAAGTGAATCTGGTCAACTTACGATTTTCACTTTTTTAAAGCACTAAATAATCATTTTGAAATACAATTTTTTCAAGGCTTCATTTTTAGACCTTATCAAAGACAATGGTAGCATGGGGAATCATGTGGCTCAGTTTTTTTTAATTGTGGTAAATGTTAGCCAATACCTTTAAATAATCATTTTGAAATGTGGTCATTGCCAATTTGCGTCTTTAATAAAGACGTAGTTCATTTAGTTAGTTTGCACCAACACATCTTGTAGAATATATGACACGCATGGTACAATGGTACATCAAGGTTTGTCACTAGATATACATGAAGTAATCAGGAAACGGGTAATGATAGTGTTTAATAAAGAATCTCTTAGGGGAGAAAGGATGAGATTTGGGAGGAAACGAAGTCATATTCTTCCCCCAACCCAGGGAATACTAGTTCTAATGTTAGCGCCCGTCCACCCTGGGGTATTGCGTACCCCACCCCACCCCGCCACTCACCCCGTGCAATGACTGTTCTACCACTTTAAAGATGAACTCTACAAATGAACCCATTTTCGTTATAATTTTACCAGTACCGGTTGACGGAATGGTATCCAGGTCCTTCCTCATTTACCTTGAAAGGCCTTTTGACATCCAAGCTGCCATTTGGGAGAAATTCTAGCAACAAAGGAAATTTGCATTGATTTATTCTTATCTATCTAAAACTTTTTGTCAGGAAGTTCGACAAGCACCGCTCTCTCATGGGGACACGTTACATTAAAGGGCAGTGACATGATTGGGAGAAATAGAAAAATGCCTCTCGAACCAATCTGGTTGAAAGATATACCAATGGATTCACCAGCTGGGGGTGTATCTCCTCGCTGGAAGGATTTATCTTGAACTTGTTTTCTTAAGCTGAATCAAGCATGAACATACTAGCATTTTGTTTCTCTCCAGCCCCGATATAAATAGATACCATAGAAAGCTATACGACAGATTTGTCTGATGCAAGGCATACTGATGGATGTTATTTTCAACTTTTGACTACAAAATTTTCACAGTTGAATTCTTGCATAGTTTACTTGATACTAGATAGCTTTACACCACGTTGAGGACTACCCCCAATCGCATGTCATTTACCTTCAACAGATCCAAATTACAAAGTAAAAGCATGGAGCTCAACTACGAAAAGAAACAAACACAATATTTATGAAATAATTTAGTGACATTTTGGCTAATTATATTTTTTTATGTATGTGTACAGCATCCTGTTGGCCTCTGTGTAAAAACGGTAACTGTACGGCACCCAACACATGCAGCTGCAGAGCTGGCTTTATGGTAAGATAATTAGGAATACTCCACTCATTAATGGTTCACAGTCGAAGCAGCATGTAAATATATAGGACCCTCTTTAAATCAGATGATGGGTGGTTATTTTCACATTATGTATAGTAGTAGTCGTTGATGAGATATCGTGCAGTGGTTTGCATGCACTATAGCCTGCATAAAGTGCCATTTCATCAAGTTATAATTCTCGATTATGCGACTGTATATTGGGAATAGTTGTCATAAAGTTTGTTCTTTAAGCGTAAGCGTAGTTTTGTTGGATGGTGAAAGTGGAATTGTTGGCTATTTTTTTTTCATTATATAACATTCCTTGCAAATCACACTATCCTCCATTTCTTTAACTAATTGATGTAAAATAAAACTTTCTTTGGCCATTTTGTCATGGGAACTGTACTTATTGGTACCTAATCTGTAATAATTTAAAAATCACAATTAGTCACTGTAAACTAGAGTTGGTGATTGAAATCAACGGTGATTCAAATCACTGATTTGAATCTTGATGTTTTGAAAAAAATAGTAATTTAAATCGATTTCTTCATTTAAAATAAAATTTCCATCATGATCATGATTTAAATCGTAATTTAAATCACCCATTCCAAACACGCACAAAAATACCTCCTCCCTCCCCTGCCCCAAGGGGAAAAATCATTAAACTTGGTGTAAACAATTTCAATAGATTTGGTATTTTAACTGAAGTCTGGGGTGACAATAGAATACTGTGTGAAGGAGTAATGAAAAGGTTGTAGTTTCCAACCAAAACTATACGTGGATTTGGAAATGAACTTTCTTACATTGAATGTATCATGTCTAGTTCCATGTTTATACTGAAAAAATGTGCTCGTTGCAGGTGTACGATAAAGTACACGATTTCTGTTTAATAAGTTGTTTGCTTAAGGAAAACGAATATGTACCAGGTGTTAAAAATTTGATTTGTCAAGTTTGGTATTTAATAACCCCAAAACTAAACAACAGATTATACTTGCATTGAGTATAGTTGCAGTTGATCTAGTGAACATTTTTGGTGGAGGTGGTTTGAATAAGATATCAATATTCAGTAATTCAGTAATTCATGCTTATTTAAACAGTTAGGGTTCAGATATTGCTCAATATCCAGTCCACTGTACAAAATCGAAACTGTACAGAAATCAAATGGTGTGTGTGAGAATGTGTGTTTAGTTCCCACAGAATAGCGACGGACAATGGCTGTGGATAGTGAATACAGACCAGCAGCCGCCAGGCTACTTACTTATGAATATTAATAGAGCATTTACCTACCCTGGACCCAAATATGAAACTGGCATACCAGAGTTTCCAACGTGCACTATCCACAGCCATATTGCTATTGTGTGGGGACTAGACACACATTCTGACACACACCATTTGATTTCTGTACAGTTTCAACAGGGGGACATGATATTGAGCAAAATCTGAACCCTAACCTTTTAAATAAGCATGAATAACATAAAACTGAATATTGTTATTTTATTCAAACCACCTCCACCAAAATTTTCACTATTCAGCTGTAACTATACTCAATGCCAGTACAATCTGGTGTATAGTTTTTGTGTTATTAAATGCCAAACTTTACAAATCTTATTTTTAACACAAAGTATTTTACCTTTATAAGATGAATTTGGTTTGTAAGAAATAGTCATGCTTATACCAGGAAATCAAAATGAGCTGGATGCATTTTCACTTATTTGTTATCATTCTACGTTATATATTATTGACATTAATTTCGCCTATATAAAAGCCAATTTGTTTATGTTTGTTATATTAGGGCATGTTTTACAGTAAAAATATCAGTTTTATATTTCTATAATATACGCTTTTAAGTCGCTCAATTTCTTTTCGATACCAATTCAAAACAGTTGATATTCAGCAAAAATAGGTCCATGTGCAAGTTGTCAGTTTGATTTGCACAGCTTGAGTATTTTGAGCATGATTCAGCATAAATGAAATTCCTTGCCAACGATTGTATTTTTATTCAACACGCTATAACTGAAATTACCATTCATACTTTGCAATAAAAAAAAACAATTATTCAGCTTTCTTTACGCTACAATGGAACAAAAAAATAGAATAATTTAGACGAAGATATTAAAGCTATTACCACTCTTAGCACATTTAAAAATTATTTACGTAAAAATATGCTCAAACAATATGAAACTTCAACTTGGGTATTTAAGATTCTTGATAGTTCGTATTTTTTTTTCTCTTTTTGTTTTTGCTTTGTTTGTGGTGTTTTTGTCAATTTAATGTAAACCTATTTCCATGTCTTGTTATAACACGTAAATTTGTTTGTAGTATTTCTTTAGGTATTTCATGATAGGGCCCCATCTATGAGGACCTAGAATGCTTTTGGGGGGTTCCTAACCCCCTATATCATATGTATTTTAGCAGAATGATTTATTTTTTTAATATAAATGAATTTTAAATGAATGGTGGTTAAATAAAGCATTGATTTGAAGTTGTAGTAAGAGCTGATTTCTGAGTTCCCCCATGATGTTTCCATGCATGTCGTTTAATCATGCTGAGGTCATATCAGTCTGAAGTTGGGATAACTTAAAGTGATTTCCTATTTCATTCGTGGCATGGTGAGTGACTCGTGCGTGTGTCTTACTATTCATACAATACATTGACGTCACGAATTACCGTGCTTGCCTGTATCGATCAACGGGCTAAATTTGTGATGATTTGACAAATTTCTGCATCTAATTGTCATAAAGGATGTAGAGTAGGAAGAAGAAGGAGGTATATTTGAGTAAAAATTATTCTTTTTACAAATATCAATTTGTTTTATTAATTTCATTTGCTATTTTGTGTATTTGAATGTAATGTTTATTTCTCATGTTGTACGTACCCTTTTGTTTTGTGTTTATTTCATATATCGAAATACAAATTTGAAATCAAAGTGAAAACTGATAATGAAAAATTAATTGGCCTATTGTTAATTAAAAGTGGACGCTCAATGGAAACAAAATCGCTAATTCTTAGTTTAGAATTTAAAAAAGAGGAAACAGTCTCATACATATTATAATTACTAACTATACGCATTTCATTACATTATTTTCTTTTTATGTTATTTCTTTGTAATTATTTTCTTACTTTAATTTCCAGGGTCTGCTGTGTGAGACTCCTTGCCCCCCGAACAGGTACGGTCGAAATTGCGACATGATGTGTAACTGTGGGACTAGAACCTGCAACCGTGAAACTGGTCATTGTACACCAGAGTGTCCGGCGGGTTTTATGGGACCAAAGTAAGTAAGAGCATGATCAAGGTTTCGCAGTTGGTTAAATCTGTATCATTATGTCAAGGTTACACGGTCGTGCGAACTCATTTCTTAATTAAGAGCACAGAATAAATGCAGTAACATATATGATGCGTTACATCTGCAAATGTAGCAATACAACCGTTGGCCAAACTTCCATCTCATTCGAATATAGCTCAAAATATTCCTTTATGAAATTACAATGACGTCTACTACCGTCGTTGCAAAATACGTTATATACATTCGCCATTTATTAAATAAAAATTCTAACTGATAGCACGAAGTTGCAAAGAGCTATAAAAGCTTGTTTTATAATGAGAAATTATGGTTTTGATTAAGAAGTATTATAAATACCGTAACTGGGCATTTTCATCATGTATGGATAAAAATTAAAGATTTCAAATTTAGCAAATCAGCGCGCATGCATTACCTTTTGTCTCTTTAAAAAAATATTAATGACAATAAAATATCTCTATTATTCGTGGATCATAATGTTTGTTTTTTCTTACTAAAGTAATTTATAGTACAAATGAATCCCGATTTTTTTTTTCGATTTGCTGCTTTTGTTGATACCTCAATGTATGATTGCCTAATACATTATTGTATTCGTTATACATGTTAGCGTGCATTGTGTGTGTCTTGTGCGATGTGTTTGCTTATACTAGTATGCCGTGTGTGTGTGTGTGTGTGTGTGTGTGTGTGTGTGTGTGTGTGTGTGTGTGTGTGTGTGTGTGTGTGTGTGTGTGTGTGTGTGTGTGTGTGTGTGTGTGTGTGTGTGTGTGTGTGTGTGTGTGTGTGTGTCGTGTGTGTGTGTGTGTGTGTGTGTGTGTGTGTGTGTGTGTGTGTGTGTCGGTGCGCGTGCGTGCGTGTGCGTGTGGGATGAGTGTATGTGTGTTTTGCATATGTGAACGCTCGGGCGTTCGTACGTGCATGTGTGTGTGCTAGTGTATTTTTCTGGCACGCGTGATGTATGTTTCGTCCCCGTGTTGTACACTTTCAAAGTTAACTATTGCTTGTTTGTTTGTTTGCCTCTGTTCCTTTCTCTAGTTGCACCATGCCCTGTCCCCCAGGCCGATTCGGCCCGGACTGTGTCCAATTTTGCCGATGTCCGGCCTCGCTCACTGGGGAGACGTACTGCAACCCGACATCCGGGGACTGCACGGAACCGACGCCACGGCCCACCACACGATTTACCCACAATTCCAGTTTCATGGGAGACAGAGGTATTCCTTGACATGGAAGTAACGACTTTTATTTAAATTCCCCGACGTCTTGGGGTATCAGGATGTACTTTCTGGGTCGACGCGCTCTTATTATAGATTAATTCCACTTTTATTCACGAAAAGCTAACACGTAATGAGTCACCGAGACTGTAATTCAGCTGGGTTCATACAAATCAAACCGAAAAAAGATGTCGTGTATCATTGCTAAATTGGGAAATGTAAATCATACATAGTCCTGACTAAACATGAAATGACAAACAGCTTTGCAAGGAAGATTATAAGTAGAGCAGCACATTTAATTGTCTGTTAAAAATAACCCAACATGAAATTTTGCACTGATCACATAAAAACGGAGTGCAGCATAAATAATCTGACAGTTTTATACGAGGTATAAAAGGAAAACACATTTCCGTAATTCATACAAACTGGCCTACTGGGGCCCTCCTGCAACATTCATAAGGCGGGCTGGAGCGGAAACTTCATGTGGCGAGTGGGGGGGGGGGGCGAAAACACCGAAGGCGAAATGATAATACCCTCGCACGACAATATAGTGGAAATCGTCACTTTAAACTTCCCCTCACCCGCATTATAAAAGTTTAATAATCTATTTTCATCACATTTATCCTTTGAATAGGTTTACCGATTGAAAAATCTATCAAAAATGCAAACAAAATCGAAAACAAAAATACATAGAGTTTAAAACGGGGGAACGTCCCCCCCCGATCGTCGCCCATGGGCGGGCATAACTCAAACAACAGCAAATGTATACCAAATAAATTATCACATCAAACAAGAGGTAATACAATAATTTGTCCACGGTAATGTTCAATATTACAAATAAAGCAATTCTACTTCCTCACCAATGACAAAAGATGTGTGTTCATCCCGCTATTGATGTGCTCAAAGGAAGAAGCAATGCGACGAATTTCATAATGTAAATATGATTTAATCGACCGTTACTCAGTAATATGCTCGTTTTATGATGGAGTATGACGTAACTGGTGAAGGTAAAGCTAGATGAAAAGTGACTAAAAGTGAAGCCTTATGGATTTAAGTTTGCCAAAAGCAGTGCAAAAACAAAATCATCGAAGCATGACTATGATGGACGCCTGCGGATTACTTAGGCAACTTTCTACAATTTGAATTTTAGCTACATTCTGGAAAAGATTATTCAAAATAGCCATATATATCGGTAAATGTGTGTGCGACGGATCATATTGGTCAAAATGACAATTTTTTTCAGAATCTACGAAGTTATTGTTTACTTCAACTTTTGTTTAGAACTTTTTTAGGGTGTTGTCTTTGTATTTTTATGTGGCGAATATGGCAGGTCAACTAGATACAGTTGAATTTGACTTGTTGGCTGTATATGTTACATCCTAGAATCATAACTTGATTCCTGCAAAGTTTACTATTATGATATTATAGTGTAATATCACGTTTTGGAATCAAAGATACAAGTTAACAATGACCACAGTTTTAGACAAAAATCTTGGCTATACATGTATAATCCTCACTGCTCTGAGTGTATTTGATAAGATCTCAAAATGAAGCCTGAAAAAAAATTGTATTTCAAAATAACAATTTAGTGCATTAAAAAAGTAAAAATCTGTGAGCACTCAGGTTGACTGAATTTACCTGCACCATTCCACAAATAGATTACTGTGTGCAGATCTAGGATATGTTATACTCCGTCTTAGTGGTTATTGTTCATTTATGTGGCAGCATAACTTTTCAAACTTGTGTACTCTAGGATGTTTATTTGTCCATTATAAGCACTACTTTGTAGCTCAGACATCAAAGTCTGACATTTATTTAAATGGAATTCCACAATGTTTTGTATTAATTTTGCCCAGATCCCTTCTATGAAATCCCATTTTTCAACACGATGTCACCATCCAGCCCGCAGCCCGAGTCAAAGCATCCCTTGCAGATGAAGGTCGTGAAGCTGGGGATATCGGGCGGAGTAGGCGTCTTCGTTATGGCCTTTTCGTTGGTCCTCGCTTTTTACGTCCATAGGAAATTTAGAAAACGGGCATGCGTATGCTTGCACAGGTAAGTTAAAGATAAAATTGAATACTTGCAAAACATAATTTTAATATCAACTGTTTTCCAACCTTCTGTGAACAGATGGCATTCTGCAAAAGTCACTGTAGTACAGGAGAGAGTAGTTGAATACAACAGAACACTTCGTTTTCGACAAATCCTCAACATAAATCTCCACTGCTGACAAAGTACTAACACAGAAATCAATATGCAATATGTGGGACAATATTAATTGTTAATATGGCAATAAATATGTGGAAACTTTACCTGTTTAAACTGTCAATCCTACAAATATTTATTACATTTGAAGTGAATAAGTCCCATATTTTAATGCAAATGTAATATACAGTGATATACTTTTACCTGGAAACCAATGGAATCTGGGATTTTTATGAAAGATTTTCCATCATACCAGTACTATAGATTCTCTTTATATCGATCAAAAAGACAACTGAAAAACTAAACGACTAAACAAATACTTCAGCATAAGAAAACAATTCCTTTAAAATCCTAGTTTATTGGTCATTGTTTTGCGAATTATTTTGTAATGTGAAATAAGTCAGAACGTGTTCGTCATAAATCCAACTACAGCTTGTGATTTATAAATACAAACTGAAAAAATAAAAAACTAATTGCAGTTTGCATCAATTTGGCGCTGTAAAGTAAACAAAGTTAAGATACGCTTAAAGAACCTATAATTATTCATTTATTGAATTGCAGGCATCTCATGATATCAAAATTGTTTCATTAAATATGAAAATTGTGAATAGGACAGTAAGGGTTTTCTTTTTCTTTTTTTTACTGGACGTTTTCGTTTTGGGGTATGTTATCGTGATTTGAAAATATGGGTTTATTGGTCATTTTATCTCTTTCTTCTCACTTACAAAGGAACTTCAGAGTCAGAAATAATGGCCTGGAATCAGATTTAGAATAGTGGTTGTTTAAGGTCTTGAAAATAATAAACATAAATTTATATTGCGCGAGTACTATGTGTATATATTCAGCTACGTTAGAATATGGTGAGGGTTTGGGGTTAACGACAATTCTGTTCGTAAACAATTTGGTGTACATATATTTTGCGATATTTTCGTACCAAAAATAATAAGTAGGTACAGGTTCATGTACTATGTGCATGGAAACGAAAATTAGACGCAAAGCGGTAGCGGAGGGTCTTATTAGCCGGACACATCCGCCTTTTAAAATTCCAGAAAATATCATGGAAGTGAGATGCATCGAGTGAGCATCACTGGAAATTAGAAATGTTGTTTTCGATATACTTAGTTCTAAGAAAAGGATTCTGAATGGTTCAGTCAACTCAGAAAATACATCATCCCCCACTTCTTCCCCCCCCCCGTTCCCTCTTCCTCGATACAAAACGTACGCCCGGATGAAAATTGTGCAATCACTGAAGTCCCGTTTAAAAGAATTTTGTAAGAATGGATTTTTTTTTATTATTTCGCATGTCGTTGGCGATTTGTTATTGAATAAGTCTTGTAGTAATCGCAAAATATTGCTTAATTAGGCCTATACACACATGTGTGCTTCTATCAAGCATACCAAAATATATGAAAATTGACGGCCCCCAACATCTGTGCATTCTGTCAATTTGAAGTATGGATGATGAGAAGGGATTATGGGTGATAATCACTTCCGGTTTATCCGGCCGGGGGATGTGCCGACGATGACAGATTCTGAGATTATTTTGAGAACGCCGAGTCCTTGAATGCTTCGCAAGCAACGAGTGCGTCCGTACACGTGCGTATCATACAGATTCCAGATCTCATACAGATGGATAAATAGAGAGATAGATAGATAGATAGATAGATAGATAGATAGATAGATAGATAGATGGATGGATGGATAGATAGAGGGACAAATAAATAGGTTGTAAGGTAGGTAAATAGATAGATAGAAGGGTAGGTACGTAGGTAGATGGAGTGATAGACTTAGATAGGTAGGTAGATTGATTGATAAAGATAGATAAGATAGATCGATCGATCGATCGATCGATAGATACATGCGTACATAGATACATATATACATAGATACATAGATGGATAATGAGAGCTAAGCAGAGAGATATAGATTAATGGATGGGTGGAAAGATAGATAAATAGATAGATAGATAGATAGATAGATAGATAGATAGATAGAAAGCGAATGAGAGATTTAATCAACAGATAAAGGCCTATGTGAGAACAGATCATTCTAAGATACAAACATCTGTATCTGGATGTAATCATACACATATATTAAGATTTTCGTACTCCAGCATTTTAGCATAGGAATGATTTAAACACTTCCTTTCTTAAAAAGTTCAAAGTTGAGATATCCGTTGTTTATTTTTGAATATCTTGTCTCAGCCCCGGGCGAAAGGGAACCAGTGAATTTCCACCCAACAACCGACTTCCATCCCTCAGTCTTATCTTAGTTATCAGTGTATTGATTATCATCTTAATTAATTTAATGTGAAGTGATATGATGGCCCGCGACACAATTTCCAACATGTCCGCTTACGAGGCATAAATGGAGTCTCAAAATAAATTCGATGCCATAGATGATAACACAGAGATCCCGGAAAGAAAGAATCACGGACGAACTCGCGTGCATAAAATGGAGCTATGCATTTGTCAGGGTACAGTGAAAAGAGCAAAAAAGCTTTTCTCGCCGAAAAATTAACATTCCACAACATTCAAACAATGTATAATGAGTTTATGATTAGGGTTTGCTAAAATTGAGGTACGTTGTGCCATCTGTATTTGCTACCACATTGTTCATATATTTCTGAGGAGCATAATAAAATTCCATGATGAGGAAATTGCTAAAAGTTTCCAATTCTAACTCTTGAAACACGTGTTTTTGATGGTTTTTTTTAACCTTGGCCTATCAAGAACTTTGATGAAAACATAAACAAGTAGAATGCGAATTATCTCTAGTGGACTCTTGACGTTCGTAATGTTCTTGAATGAAGAAGTAATTAAAACAAATCTTATTCGTTCAGTTCACCTTTACAATAACCTCATGAAATTGGGGAAAGTACGAACACCATTTGCAGGATACTTTTGTGTGTATCCACTTTTCAAAAAATATGGAATAAGTTGTCATGTACGTCTCTGAAATGATGTAATTCGTGTTCATTTCTTGTCAAAAATTAGTTTTTTCCCCAGCATATTCAAATAACCACCATTCCACACCAACAAATCAGAACAAAGACAAAAAGGTAATGCATTTTACACACGTGAGGGCCTATAGGTTGGATATAAATGCTTAATGGATAAGCTCCTCCTCCTCCTTATGTTGCGTGTCTTGCCCGGTCACGTGCCAGTGATCCGCATTTGTCAAGATGTATAATTAACAGGTTGAGGTCTCATCGCAAATGGTAATAAAGGCCTTAAGCCCAAGACACGCCATCTCCTACGCAAAGTATGTTCCCGGTATCTCTAGTCGCCACTGGTCCTGAGTAAATCGAAAGCACCCTGTACATGTACATGGATTAATCTATCTGAAGACCATCACCATCGTTACCAAGCTTGCATGAGGAAAGCTACATGATAAAATAACGTTGCATCAATTTCATTAAGAATCATGGCTAGTCAAAACTATAGTTTTATGCGTTAAGTCGCGAAATGTTTTAACAATCATGGCTAGTCAAAACTATAGTTTTATGCGTTAAGTCGCGAAATGTTTTAAGAATCATGGCTAGTCAAAACTATAGTTTTATGCGTTAAGTCGCGAAATGTTTTAAGAATCATAACTAGTCAAAACTATAGTTTTATGCGTTAAGTCGCGAAATGTTTTGCTACAGAAGACCAGACATCGCTGGTAATGGATAGCCATGATCGCCGACGTCGGCACCTGACAAGCGGCATTCATGCAGAATGAGAACAGAAAATAGTGCCCTCTCTGAAAAATAGAACCCAATTTGCACTCCCTTCCCAACAATTTTCTTTGCTTCATAATAATTGTATTCAGGTTTTTTTCCCCTATTATTAGTCTGTCAAGTGTGCCATATCGCACCGACCTTCAATCAATTGTTTACTAAAATCTTGAAAAAAATTGAATTTTGGCTTGACAGTCGACCTTTCAGGATAAGTTTGCTTGACAAGACTGCGTCTGATAACTTTAGTCATTTAATTCGTCGCCCTTGCTCTCCAAGGTCAAAAGTTTTATTGAATTAAAATGCTTTAGGTTGTTCTTTTTTTGAGAAAATTACCCCCGTACTTGTCGCATGCAAATGAAATTGCATGCTGTTGTTTCTCTGTCATTAAACGAACATTTCAATTATTTTTTATTCCTTTTCAGGAAAAAGTTACGAGCGGCGATATTGAAGCACCAACAAGAAATGGGTAAGTACATGGAAGCCTTTGCAATGATTACAACCTGCTTATGTTGACAGTAATGTTGTGCCAAGGGCAACGGAAGGATATTCTGGATCATTTTAAAACACATCCATGTTAGGCGGAATATAGTTTGTGCTTGCAGGTAGCCGTTTGCCACGTTAAGTACTGACTTACTTGAATGATTCATTATTCCAAAATCTTGACGTACCTATCCCGCTTTCGCAAAGAAACGCAACCATCTGCAGAGTGGTGTTTGGTATCAAGTCAAGCTTTGTTAAAAAAAAAATAATGTCTTCGTCAAAGTTAAGACCACGATGACACGGTAATCCCTCAATTTAAGACATACAGCTGTTTATAACATTATCATAGAAATTGCCACAGTTTGTTTCAATAAATTTACATAAAGCTTTACCAAAATCCACACCATGCCATTTACAAAGGGAAAGGGATATCTGGATCAAATTGGTAGGTTATGTGAGTTACTTTAAACTCTCCTCCATGTATTTGTTCAAATCGCTTTGCTCGTTTCGCAAAACAAAACACATTCTTAGGGATTTTTATTTTGTTTTTGTTTTTGTTTTGAGGGAGTATTACTCTTCAATCAGTTTTTTACCATTAGACACGTCGCTAAGGACACCTTTTTTCCATCTCCATCACGAATTCCTTGATAGCTCTGTGTAAAAATAATTTGCAGGTGGCTGTATGACACATGTAAATTCACTTAATGTTTCGTATAACGTATTAATGTGGGGATTTGTTTGTTCTTTGCAAATGTTTGCAATGGTTACAAAAATCGAAATTCGATCAACTCGTACTGCATGTGATAAGTGAAAAATGAAACAAATCAAAGTTGCCCTCACCTGACATTCTTGGCAACAATTTATCAATTATTATTTTTTTCTAATTAAACAACAAAACAACATAGCTTGAACATTCTCCAAAACATAAAGGTACGCCATAGTCTCGATTCCAGATACGATACGTGGTTAAATTCAACCGCCTTTTACCAGGGACGTCGATCCGTTTTTCGGATTGGGGCAGAAGTAAAGAAAATGTCCAAAACTTTCGCGCGCGCCAACATGCAATATAATATTTTGCGCACAAAGCTTGCCGAAAATTAAAAAGTCTATATTTGTTAGTATTTTTATCCGAAGTTTTATGGGTTGTTTTTAGTGCCTTGCACAGCTTTTCATACGCAACCTTGCATTTCGTTCTATAAATTGTTCAAATTGTCCAAATTATTGGGGTGGCAAATCAATTTCAATTTCAATTTCAATTTATTTCCACTTTCATAAAAAACAATATACAATTAAAACGTGAGGAAATAACAATTACACACAAAATACAAATTACAACAAAATATGAATTAAGTGGTGGGACCAACAAAAGTATTCTCAAACACTTGGCGAGATTGGCCCCTGAAAAAATGGTACACAAAAAACAGTATGTACACATTAAATATACATGATATAAGAAAGAAAGAAGATTAAGAAAATACATCGTATAAATAACACAAAATAACCAGAGAGGAGATTACACAAGATAGTTGATGCCTATAGCGCAGTATTATAGTTTTCAATGAGTACACGTTTGTAGTTTCTTTTAAAGATTGAGAGAGATTTGCTGCTTCGCGGTGAATTGGAAAGATTATTCCAGAGTACTGGACCAGAGCAAAAGATTGTCGACTGAGTTAAAGCGGTACGTGGAAGAATAGTGTGAAAGTTATTTGCATTCCTTGTATTATACGAGTGGATATTTTCATTTACGGTAAAATGTTTCGTTATGATAGCAGGTAAAAGGTCATTATAACAAGAATACATGAAAGTCCCAATTTTTATTTATTCATATCTTCAATATTTAGAATTTTAATTTGTAAAATAAGGGTTTGCGATGGAGCTAAGTAATGAGAATTTGTAAGTATTCTGACAAGACGTTTTTGTAACTTATGGATACGGGAAAGATTATTCTTGGACGTTGATGCCCACGCTAAGATACAGTAAGATAAATGTGGTAGTATCAGTGTATTATATAATGATTTCAGAATGTCATGAGGTAAAAATTTTAAGCTATGTAATAACACCAATGTTTTTAGAAATTTTATTGCAGATGGCACCAGTATGATTATGCATTTTAGTTTTTCATCAATTGTCAAACCAAGAAAAGTAGTTGACTGCACTCTAGTAATTTTAACATTATCAAAATACACGTTTATTTCATTGAAATCACTTTGAGGTTTATTTCCATTAAAATCATTAAGTGAGCTTTTATCTTTATTTAAAATTAATTTATTGGCATTAAGCCATGTATTTACATGTTTTAATTCAGCGTTTATAATTTGTATTAGGGAGTGAATGTTTAAAGTGCAACATAAATATACTGGTGTCATCTGCGAACAATATATAACGTAGAAACTGTGAACAATGTTGAATATCATTAACATAAAGTAAAAAGAGTAGTGGACCAAGTATTGAGCCTTGGGGCACTCCACATCTAAGCGTTTCAAAGGAAGAATGTTCATGATTAAACAACTGTAAATTGCTTGCGTTCGGTCAGTAACTTTCAAATAGTTTATAGGTAACCCCCCTATCCCGTAATGTTATAATTTGTAACAATATAGAATGGTTGATAGTGTCGAACGCTTTCGACAGGTCTAAGAAATCCCAATAGTGCATTCCTTGTTATCAATTGCTTGAGTAATTTTATGAATGAATTTCTAATACGGCTATTAGATGTGGAGCTGCCCCTCCTGCATACCCATACTGGTTCTGGAAATAAGAATATTTATGCATGTCTATAAATTAATTGACACGATGTAATAAACACTCTCTCTAAAATTTTTGGGAAGAAAATTGTATGTACAGATATAGGTCTGGTTAATTAATTTATCATTTACAACTTCTCCTGTTTTTGTAGACAGGAATACATTGGGCGACTTTTAAGTTTATCAGGGGAAAACTCCAAGTATCCATTGCATGAGCTTAAAAATTTCAACGAAGAGGATCACAGATAAATTATGGATAACTTTTTTAATGCGACCATACGTCTTATTGATCAAAAACCGGAGCTCTGTACCATTTTAAATTAGTAACTATAATCGGTTTATTTCAAGATTTGTAACTGTGTGAAAAAAGCAGACGAGGTATTTGGGTTTTTTCAGATAAGAAGATAAAATTAATAGGTTTATCTTAAGTTTTGTTTAGAAACCAATTTTGACCAATAGTTGTAAATATTGTTTAAATTCAGTAGCCATTCTTCTGCGTTTGTGATTTCTTGTTATCATTTACAATACTTTGAAGTTTAGATGATTGCAGATATTTTTATTGCAGTAGCGCATGAAATTTATCTGTCCATGTAGCTTTTATATTACCTTTAACATTATTATTTATTTCGAAAATATTTATTTTTTTGGCTGTTTTTATAATAGAAGTTACATTGATTGACGGTAATGTTTGTAAGTAAAGTTCACGATATTTAGCTAGGATTTTTAAAGAAATTTTTTGTATAATAAGTGGGCTTTTTTTTTTTTGCACATTTTTTATAATATCATACGTTAACAGGGTTTTCTTTCTTTGTAGTTTTTTATTCATAACTTTTTTTTGTTCGGGAAACACTCCATTATAAGCCTGTAAATGTTGTTAAGAAATTGCTATAAACTGTTTATTGGATCATACTACATTAATTTCCCAATGTAATTTGCGCTAATTTCAGCAGAAATAAATTTAATTTCTCGTTCATTTATATCAGACAATAAAATGTTTTTTTATATTGAGACTTGTTGACTAATGAAAATATGAAAATAATTGGAAGGTGGTCACTGATATCACAAATAAGAATCCCAGATTGAATATGATTATCAATGTATTACTAAATATGTTATCAATGAGGGTTGCCGATGTTTTGGGTTATTCTAGTTGATTTCTTAGATCGGATAAAAAGAAAAACTACAAAATAAATCTATAATAAGAATTAACCTGAACTATTCTTGATTCTACAGTAAGCAAATTCTAAATTGAAATCACCCATTTATATAACAGTCGTATTTTGATTTGTATAATGGAACTTAGAATACGCTGATAAGAGTGTGAGGAAACTTACAACAGATTGGCTGGGGGGTCTTATATCTACTCCTATAAGTTTGGTTTCATGAAAATTCGGCAATTTCAATAAATACACATTCACAAACTTTCAGAAACTATGTTTTAAATCAGGGCCTTTCTTGAATGAACAAAACTAGTTTGTACATATAAACCCACACCCCCTCCTTCGTTTACTACCCCTCACTTTACCTATAAAACAATTAATTATGTTTACACGTAGATAGTATTGAAATCATCTTTCAGCAAGCTTTCGGTACCAATCACGTGAAACTGAATATTGAGAAAATCAAGATGGGAACTGATATTTCAAAATTTTTACCAAGCTTCTACAATTAATATGGGTAAGTGAAAACGATTTTTCCAATGCTTTGTCATTAACACTATATTTTGGTTTAATTATGTGTGCAAAAATATAATTACTAATATCACGTTTTGTTCACTTAAAATTTTGAAATGACACGGGAGGAAACACATCATGACTGAAATGATGAGTTAACTTTCGTTAAATCGATATGTTTGCCCCCTCCCCAGCTTCCAGGTCAAAGCCATCCTTTTGACCAGCTCAACTTCAGGTGACAAGGTTTCCTGACAGTTTCTTATCATTTCCCCAGCTTTTAGTATGAGAACGCTACCTTGTATTATGTTGATCTATGGGTTGTATCCTGAACCTGTGTTAACTTTTATGAGACAAAACTGTGTATCGTATGACACACCTATATTTTCAGGGGTTTTTTTTCATAGTAATTTGAATTGCTTCACAGCTTTATGATATTATAAATAAACAAAACTTACATATAAACAGCACTATCTTACCAAATATAGTTTGTTTGCCTTGCAGTGTCTACAATTGTGCAGGTGTGGAACAAAATTTCAAGCTGTTTTCGACAATGGTTAATGACCGAAGTGAACGTGGACTCACCACGTCGGAAATACAAGCATTGCCTGGCGAAATTCCCCCCCAGTAATCCCGTCTCCTTCTGAGAGCACCCGTAACCCTGTGGACCAGTCATACTTTATGCAGTCCAGTTTACTCATACATTTGTCCTTTATAGTTCATGTGCGGCGGTACTAATGTTAACAAAATGCAACACAATTGTAAAGAATATGCTGAAATCATTTTGAAATTGTTGAATGCAAACTCTTCTTACGGTAATTATGAAGCTAAAGTCAAGCGTCAAGTCGTATATGACGTTACTGTTATATTAAAATTACTTTCATGGCGCTTATAAAAGCAATTTGATATTTTATTTTTAATATAAAATGATTTTTAATTTATTTGGGTACTGTTAGACTAACGAGTTAATAATTTCTAACAAAAAAACAACAATAATGATGATAATTCATTATCATCATCAACATCATCATCATCATCATCATCATCATCATCATCTCATCATCATCAACTGCCGTACACTGATGTGTTACTGAGTCCAAATTAGATAAAAAATAAATGATAAATAGATTATAGAACACATAACTATATACCAAATCAATTACAAAACAAAGAAGAACTAAATATAGATAATACCTTAGGTGCCCGATCAAACTAGTCTTTGATTCACCAACCTTTTCACATACTGGCAGTTTATGGAGATTTTGCCTGCAAGACGTGCGTATTGAGAGAGCTAAAATTAAACTGGCCATATTGTCTTCACTCGTTCACACTCATGAACAAGCACACGCACATATTACGGTAGCTTCAAAATAATCCACTTTATGCAGTTATGTAGTGATCACATGTACATTGTGAGATCAGATTCTTACGATACAATTGCGATAAATGCATTCTTTAATTTCTGTCCAGGGGTATTTACTTTCGTAACCCTGATGGACCTTAACGCTTTCAAAGGTTACATACACATATTCCGGATATTCTCCCGACAGCACGATCCATATATTAATCACACACATTAAAGAATTAATTTCCATCTCATTTCCCCGGTACGATTATGCAATAAAAGGGGCGCCCTTGCAAATTTGAAATACTTGGGCAACGAATGGTTAGTGACACTGTGCCTCCTATTTAAACTCATAGGGTAGGTAAATATGTTTCAAAGACCTGATTAAGTAATTACGATAATTACACTGCTACGATGTGCGTTATTGGACCAGTACCATGCGATTTATAAATTAATTTTATAGTAATGGTTGGACACCGTGGCCTAGCTCTAGATATTTTCCTCATTTTTTCTTTACAAAAAAGTTGCTTCATTGAGCTTATAATCCCGAAATTCTTCTTCACTTCAGATCATAATTATTAGTGATTCACAATAGAATTCACGCTTCAACTCTGTTAACGTCGCAACCTACATATAATGAATTTAAACTCATTCGTTCTGGAAGCGAATCAACAGCACTCTTAAGATTGTAACAATATTACCTATGCAACGTAAGCCTCTTCTATTTTTCCAGATTTCTTACTCTTTTTTATGCCTCCGCCCCGTAAGGGAAGCCGGAGGCATTATGTTTTCGCCGGTTGCTCCGTCGTACGTCCGTGCGTCTCGTGCGTCCGTGCGTCCGTAGTCGTCCGTGCGTCCGTGTGTCCGTGCGTCCACACTTTCTTGTGAACAAGATTTACTGAAAGTACCGCTGGAGGATTTTAATGATGCTTGGACCAAGGAGGACCACTAGGGCAAGGATGAATGATGGGCGGGGGTTTAGATTTTGGAACAAATCGTCGAGGCGTCAAAGGTCAAAGGGATCATGACTTTGTCTAAAAATGCCATTTTCTGCCTAAACTTCAGTTAGGAGTCTCACTGTTTAATGTTAATGTAGTGGTTAGGTTAAGAAACAAAGGACAAATATTTGCGTGAGTCACAGGGTCAAAGGTCAAGGGTCAAGGGGTCAAACGGTCAATGAACTTTTGTCTAAAATGCATTTTTGCCATATAACTTCAGTTAGGAAGTGCTCACTGTTAATGTTATTTGGTGCGTAGCGTGGTTAAGAAACAAATGAAAATATTTTGGTAGAGTCACAGGGGTCAAAGGTCAAGGTCAAGGAGTCAAAGGTCAATGAAACTTTGTCCCAAATGCCATTTTTACTTGCCCTAAAACTTCAGTTGGAGTGCTGCCACTGCTTAATGTAATTGTGGCTTTAGGCTTAAGAACAAATGACAAATTATTTTGGTAGAGTCACAGGGGTCAAAGGGTCAAGGTCAAGGGTCAAAGTCAATGAACTTTGTCCCAAATGCCCATTTTTCTGCCTAAAACTATCAGTTATGGAGTGCTCACTGTTAATGTAATTTACGATGGGTTAGCGTAAGAAACAAAGGAAAAATATTTTGTTATGAGTCACAGGTCATAGGTCAAGGCAAGGGGTCAAAGGTCAATTGAATTTTGTCCAAAATGTCATTTTCTGCCTATAAGTTCAGTAAGGAGGCTTACTTTTGTTGTAATTTGGCGTTAGGTTCAAAACCAACAGGCCAAAATATTTGGTTAGAGTCACAGGGTTAACGTACAGGTCAAAGGGTCAAAATGCTCAATGAACTTTGTCCCAAAAGTGCCATTTTCTGCCCTATAACTTCAGTTAGGAGTGCTCACTGTTATGAATTTGGTGGGTTAGCGTTCAAAGCCAAAGTAAAATATTTTTGGTAGAGTCACAGGTGTCAAAGTTCAAGTTCAAGGGTCAAAGGTCAATGAACATTTGTCCAAATGTCATATTTCTCTGCGTGAGGTTCAATAAGGAGTGCTTACTTGTTAATTGTAATCTGTGCCGCTTAGTTCTCGACAACCATCACAAAGCAACAATATTTCGCACGCGCTTACATGATCAAAAGGAGTCATAAGGGCACTGAAAATGGTCAGGTAAGGGTCAAAGGTCATATGAACTGCCCTGCCAAACCTAATAACTTCAGTGAGGAGTGCACTGTTTGATATGATTTAGTTGTTTAGCATGCCCTACATAGTGGCGCACTGGGCGGAGGCATACCATCACTGCGCGGAGTCGAATTTTCTCTAGTTTTAATTTGATTTCAGACAACGAGGTATAAAATAGGAATAAACATATTATAATTAAAAATATATTCAAGAAAAAATGAAGTAAGCAAATGAAAAATGTACTGCTGTCTATCATTAGGATGCTGACAGGAGCGGAATAGAAACAAACATCATAATGTTGAATCAATTCGTTGTTCCTATTTAATTTTATAATCTACGCGTTGAATTAAGAACTTTGTGATACCGAAGTAAAATAATGTTATATCGAATCATGTATAATCCAAGGACAGACATCAGCGTAGCGATTGAAAATATGACTCTTAAGCTTTTTAAACAAAGGGCGAAAGTTTTCGCCTTGCCCCCTTAATCGGTTACGCCGGGTCGTGACAGTTTTATTTGCGCTCGGTATCATAATAATGAAATGAAGTATAATTTTTTCGTATATTGAATTGGAGTTATTATGATGACATAGACTTTTTATGAATGACTTTATGCTGAATATATGTTGAATTGGTAAACCTACACTTGCGATCATCTTTCCTACGTTTCGAATCCTCATTCGAAGCCGGCGTTTATTGTGAAGACCACTTTCATTCCCATTTATTCGTGGCTCGGAATGTGCCCGTTATGCCTAGAGATTCCAATTGAAACAGAAGCATCTGAGGAATGAATTATGTCACACGTTTATCTAACAGAACAGGTCAAAGACCCGAACTTGTTTGTGGACACCATCGTGACAACATTTTATCAATACGCTGAGTACCTGGCGGGTACAAAAAAAATGTTTTTATAAATCCTATGCATCATTGATAATATATCATCCTAAATTAGAAGGAGATTATGCATTTCTGTTGTTTTTTGCTGGTTTGTGTTAAGCAAACTAAATTGTCTTTTCTTAAATGTCCACTGTCATGAGGATTGAAGACGCCCTCTTTTGACTTTAAATAAAATGGGCGGCACTAAAGATACCCATAACTGCACAGAAATGACCTATCTTTCGGTTGTCCGTGTAAATAGTTTTCCTCCTGTCAAAACTATCGACACGGCAACAGTCCATATATTCCTGAATATTGCCTGTACTTAAGATAAGCTTCACCTTCGCTGATGATGTTGACCCTTGACAGGGGCCTTTACTGTCGTAGATGTTGTTGTTGGTCGAAAGTTCGCGTTGCCTAAGCTTGTAAATTGATTCATCATTGCTTCTCATTCGCGACCGCAGGAATTTCCCATCGCTGCCAACACAACCACCTATGGGATGTGAACCTTCGAATTATCTCTCTCT
>JZLH01S0606588.1:510-50283 GCA_001188425.1 Eucidaris tribuloides | reverse complement strand
ATCTTCGTATCATTTCATTTGAAAAAGAATGTTTTAACCAACGAAATAAAAATTAATGACATTTTGGTGATAATGGTGAAGAAATTAGCGATCATACTTGTAGCATTCTTTCTGGGCCACCCTGTCTAGTGTCTTTAACACACACACACACGCGCTCAGACGTACATAATTATATATGCACGTATGTCAATATGTATTTTCATAATCATCTACTTCTACTACTACTACTACTACTACTTCTTCTTCTACGACTACTACTACTACTACTACTTCTACTTGTACTACTACTACTACTACTACTTCTACTTGTACTACTACTACTACAACTACTTCTACCACTACCACTACCACACTTATTATTATTATTATTATTATTATCATTATTATTATTATTATTATTATTATCGTCGTTATTATTATCATTATTATTATTATTATTATTATTATTATTATTATTATTATTATTACTATTATTATTATTATTATTATTATTATTATTGTTATTATTATTATCATCATCATCATCATCATCATCATCATCGCTATATTGTCATGTGTCACAGGTCATGGCAAGGTGGGCGTGTGTTACATGACATTAAGCAAACAAGACTGCGCACACACCACTATTGCAGAACGTAGACCACATATCAGCTTAGGGTTGCACAATGGATGGGGAATCCCCACACATTGTGCTATAATGTTGCACTGCACTGCCCTATAAATAGTACGGAATATTATTCATTCAGACAATATTTCTTTATTCGTGGGTTTGTGTGCCAATGCAATACATGGGACTACATAACTAGAATTGCAAGAGGGTTTCTTCGTAACAATAATCAGGTAAGTTTCTACCCCCAAAATAACATGTGTACATTCCTGTAAGAACAGAGAGTCACTTAATACATACATGAAATAATGTATTTCACAATTTTTGTGTCAAGAGGAGCGGGTAGTGCGATTAGCATAGGCCTAATAGCAATATCAGCGATGAGTTGGAAACGCCGGTAGATTGAAACAAACGTCCACACTCGCTCAACTGCTGCGTCAATGTTGACAATACCATCACTTCCATGCCCAACTTGTTCAGATATGCCATTGAGTGATTGACGAATTCCTAAAAAGCTTAGGCCTACTCCACATACAGGCCCGTAACCAGAATTTTTTGGGGGAGGTTCGAAAATCTGAGTGGCCGGACCTTTTGCGAGGGAGCGAAGCGACCGAGCGGGGGGAGGGAAATTTTTGCATTTTGAACCCACAAGACAGCGTTTTCATGCCTGTTTTTTTACAGGTATAACGGCAGTATGATTTTCTCCAAACAGCAAACTTAGGGGCATAACATGTGGAGAGGGCGAGTGAGGGATCACACCCTATGCAGAACGTGACGTTTTTCTTATACCTTAAAAAGTTGACGGATTGAAAAATTCTAATAACATAATGCAAGAATATTTTTGAACAGTAGCGCAAGGCACTACAAAACCGTTATACATACACAATATTCAATTCTGTGGCATACCTCGCGCGAAAAATTGTTAGGCTATATGTCAAGTTTTGCGCGCGTAGCGCGCCGAAAATTTTGACATTGTACTACCACGCCAGTGAAAATAATGGGGAAAATATACTGTTTTGCCCCCCCCCTCCGCCGCCCCTAAAAATCTGATAAATTGAAAAATGATATGTTTACAACAAGCAATGTAAGGCACTACGAAACCACTAAACTTATAACCCCCCCCCCTCCGCCGCCCTTAAAAATCTGATAAATTGAAAAATGATATGTTTACAACACGCAATGTAAGGCAGCTACAAACCACACCTACTACGTATGTGGTCGAATATGGACACATACAACAACCTGTACTAATAATGGGGACTTTTTGTGAGTGCCTTTGCTGATGCATCAGTGATGTTTTGATCCAGATCCTAATACGACGAGTAGAAACCTGTGCACAAAAAATACTCCATTGGCAGTATAGACTCTGGACTATGTGTGCCTTACAAACCATTAAACCTACTACAATGTTCTGCGGGTATTTTTTCGGCGCTTTGCCAGAAAATTCTTAAGCATATATATTACTGCAATATTTGGCACGCGAAGCGCGCCGAATTTTGACATTTTTATCTTACTTTGCCCCCTAAAAATAAACATGACAATTTGGAATCATTCTTAAAAGTAATGCAAGAATAGCGCAAAGACTACCATAAACCATTAAACTTACACAATATGTTCAAGTTTTTGCGCGCTTTGTGAAAAAATTGTCTGCATGTGTATTATTGCAATTCTGCGCCCGGAGCGTGCCGAAAATTTTGAGATTTTTCTTACTTTTGCCCCCCCCCCTCCCCTCCCCCCAAAAAAAAATGACAAATTGAATCATTCTTTAAACGTAATGCAAGAAAGGCACTACAAAAGCATTGAACTATTACACAATATTTAATTTTGCGGCACGCTTTGCGCGAAAAATTACTAGACTATATTGCAAGTTTGCGCGCGGAGCGTGCCGAAAATTTTTAAATTTTATTACCACGCCAATGAAAATATTGCCCCACCCCCTCCTTATCCGAAAAATAGATTGACGCACCTGCGTGTGTGCCGTGATTTTTCTCTTACTTTTATTCTAGGTTTTTTTTTTTTTTTTACCGAGCGGACCTTTGGTCGCCCGCGGGGAGGTTCGTTCGAACCCCCGAACCCCCCCCCCTAGTTACGGGCCTGACATACTGTATGTTGAGCCAGAGACGCAATTCTTGGGGCAGAGGGGATGGGGATGGGGGCAGTCGCCCCTAATGAACGTATGGGGCAGACATATTGTCCCCCCCCCCCATCCACCCATCCCAAAAATGGATCGAAACCTATCTGATGAACATTAATTGAGTTATGGTATTTAATGTCTCTAACTCTCGAAAAAAAAATTATCTTAAAGGCATTGTATAACAATATTTCCATTTAAAAAACCTGAGCTACATGATTCCTATGCTATTAGTGTCTTTGATAAGGTCTAAAAATGAAGGCCTGAAAAAACTACAGTTCAAAAAGATCATTAAGTACTGTAAAAAAATACTGCTGTAATGCAGAATTTCAATCGGCCGAGAATAATTCATGCTCCAATTTTTATCTGTACATATTTTACAAGTGACAACATAACTGTCTGAACTTTTGTGTTCTAGGGTGTTTATTTGTCCATTCAAACACTGTCCGATATGTCAGATAGCAAAGTTTGACAATTATTAAAACGGGTCTTCCGCAATGTTATATAGTGTCATTAAAACGATTTACGGATTATTGTCACCATCAGTGACGTTGAAGACAATCTTAGTTTTTTGTTTACTAACTCACTTAGATTTAGATCCATTTAGCCTAGTGCTTTGGAAATCTGATTTTTTACATGTGCATCGCATATGATGATGTATTATTTATTTATTTATCTATTTATTTTTCATAGATATTCATATTTCTATTTATACAGTCAGTTGTGTAGTATTAATATTTATTAGGTTATGTATTAATTATCATTCATTTTATTCATTACTTGCTGTCAGGTTTTACAATCATATTTAAATTGCATTCAACAAGATGTCTCGTTGCACACCCGTATCTACACCTGCCATTTTCTTACCTGGGTAATTTTTTTTCTTTTAATACCTGCTTAGAATTAGCCAAAAAGGAATGAATTAATTAAATAAAATTAAATAAATTAAAATCCATTATTTTCACACGAAAGCACGTTACAAGCATAAAAATATTTTTATTTTTAACAGCCTGCTGAATTTCCAACATCAAACGTTTGAGCAAATTTGGTTACGCCATTCAAGAGAGAGACTTTTTTTTTCAAAAACAATATAGAAATTTGTATTTCGTCCCTGTTTAGTTTATGGCAATTCTGCTCAACCTGTTGAAGCCTATATTAACGAGATATCTCGAGTTGGGCCTGTGCAGAATACGTGTTAATCAAACCTTCTCCAATGCCAGTTAATTATGTGATGTAACACCAGAACAACATTGAATACACCCATAATTGTCTCCCTTTTTTGTGCTATCAAGAAGTAATGGAGGACTGCCTGAACGGCTTTGTTTAATTTTTGAAAACAATACCTTCACCTGTACATTCCGACGTGCATCTATAGTGCATACATGAATATCAAAAACATAGCTTTAATGAAGACCGATCTAGCACATGCGCAAATTGCAACCGCGAACTGGTTTATTGATCTAGTACCATAAATATGCAAAGTCATAGCCTGAAATAAATGAGAAACAAGAAGGTGATGCGTTTATTTTTTATAAGAAAATAAAATTCCTGAGAATATTTTTTTAGAGTTAAGGTAGAGTTAATTTGCAATGAAAGCAGGGTTTTCATCTTCACAGCGTAGCATACAGTTTTCTTCAAATTTTCGAAAAAATCATCACTAAATTTGCTCACACTTGTATTATTTGATTCCTTAAAAAAAGTTCTAGATTCAATCCACCTTGATGTCTCTGTATGAAATTGAGGAATTGTTGAATGGGAATAGTTTTGTTCTGTTTACACTCTTAAAAGCACGGGGTCAAATTGACTCTAGAATGATCTCTTGGGGTACGTCCGGAAACGGTGTAAAGTTGACCCTGATTAAATCCTGATTAAAGTCTGACCAAAATCAGGGTCAAATCCGGTCACAATTTTGGGTCATAACTGACCCGTTTCCAACTGTGACTCAGACCTTCCGAATCTATGTGATTGCGTATTTTTAAAGAGTTTTGTTCTTTACTAGTTACATAATGGAGCTAAAGATTGGTCTACGAGTCATTCGCGGGGTCGACTGGAAATGTGGAAATCAAGATGGCGGCCATGGTCACTCGGGAACAGTCGTCAGGGTGCAAGATACAAAGATACCACCGCCACCCGAAGGCACAGTGATGGTTCAATGGGATAACGGAGCGAAAGGGCTGTACAGAATAGGACACGAGAGGGCGTATGATCTACTTGTTTTTGACTGTAAACCAGCAGGTAGGTTCTGTCTGCGAATTTAACTGCCCATTTAACCCTCTCAGTTCCTTTAAAGGCCGGGTGTCTCTTTTGCAGGCCTAAAATTTAGCATTGTGCGAATACACTGGTATTGAGAGTTGCCACTGAGAGCTAAGTGCACGTAGATGACCGTGCGTCCTTTTTGTGCTTGACACATGCCAGCACAATAGCAGGTCAACAGTCTAGAATATTAGTACTATAATAGTCCCGAAGTGAGATTTGAAACTGTGTGCTGGAACTTACACTTACAACTATTGTTTTTTTTTTGCGCATTTTTCAAAATCTAGGTAATTTCTGATCTTCAGATTTCACAGGCAAATCGTTTATAAGTAGCTTAAGGACATGAATAATGTTTTGCTGTGTTATGGGAGGGTTGCAAATGAGATTCCCTACCTTTAAAG
Source organism: Eucidaris tribuloides (assembly GCA_001188425.1). Lineage (NCBI taxonomy): Eukaryota > Metazoa > Echinodermata > Echinoidea > Cidaroida > Cidaridae > Eucidaris > Eucidaris tribuloides. The sequence continues at coordinate 44,891 of JZLH01S0606588.1, read as the reverse complement.
ACACTATATAACACTGTGGAAGACCCGTTTAAAAATTGTCGAACTTTGCTATCTGACATATCTGATAGTGTTTGAATGGACAAATAAACACCCTAGAAGACAAAAGTTTGGACAGTTATGCTGTCACTAGTACAATACGTGCAGATACAAATTGGCACATTAATTTTATATCGGGCGATAGGAAATTCTGCAACACAGCAGTCTATGAAGAAAAGCTGGAATGGTCTCTCAATGATTTTCACTTTTTAAAGCACTTAATGATTGTTTTACACTGCAATTTTTTCAGGGCTTCATTTTTAGCATGGGGAATCATGTAGCTCAGATTTTTTAAACTGGAAACATTGTTATACAGTGCCTTTAAAACTCCATAGCACTTGTATGTAATTCAGTGAAAATAAACGATATTTTAACCTGAATATGTTAAACGTCCATTAAAATTTGATGTGAAATAACTTGTAAATTAATTCTGATTCATTTCACTTTTGAAATTTGAACTGGAATAATCGAAGACTGTAGTGGAAGAAGTATTTGAGTCACATAATAAAACTTTTGAGATATCACCCTTCAAAGTTGTTGATGTTTTTTTGTTCGTACAAGTCACAATCATTCGAAATTTTCCTGCAAATTAGGTGACATTGCTTAGCGTTATACAGTGTGTCCCAGAAAAGAAACCGAGATTGATGAAGATACTTTTCAATATCTTCAAAACAAGTATGAAAAAAATTGTACATGGTTGGAAAGCATATTTCTCCCTCTTTCATTTGATACCGGTCACAGAGATTCCCATTCACGCATGGCTGAGCAAGACAATAAGAAGGGACACAGGTATAAAATCATTTGCACGAGCAAATTTGAAATTCAAACTTTCATGCTTGAATGTATTCTGAGTATTTTCGACATTGAGGGCACCATGAAAAGCTGATTTTATCTTCTTTCATATGATACCACAGTGAAAAATAAGCGTGGCATCAGTGAGAAAAGACAATTTGAAATGATGCTTGCTTTCAGAAATGTTCAAAATGCATCATTAACAGTTTTCTGGAATTGGCAGCCAGCAAGCAATAAATTACCCTGCGAACATGACTCGGAGCTTATTGTTGTGTCCGCGAGCAGATATTATGTGAAGTCAGCCGTGCGTGAACGGTATTGTTCTTGCTCGCCTCTAGTTCTCAAATTTATTCATTTAAAAAAATCACGCTAAAACAGGCATGTTTAGTTTACTTGTTCTCCGGAATACATAATTCATTTTTTACGCCTGAGGTGTCATATGAAAGACAAAATTCTGAATTTTTACGTCATGCTTTTATTTTTAAAAAACAATTACATTTTTTACCATGAAAATGGACTCAAGATGGAATATGCGGCGGTGCAAATGAAATTTTGGTAGCACCAATATCCATTGTTTTAGTTCGATTAATGCCGTGAACGATTAATAAAAAAGTAATGTATCAAATGAAAGAAGAGGAACACAGCTTTACAATCATACCTAATTTATTGAACGAAACTATTCATTATGATCGAATATTTTTGCGATGAAATCCGGTTTCCTTTTTTCTGGGACACACTGTATATGTCTATTTTATCAAGCCTGATGTCTTAGCAATTAAATCAATAATAATTTATATTTTGGACTTGAGTACTCCTTGCTGTACAAAAATGGTCTGAGGAAAACGAATGCATATCTAGAATAAATGAAAGTCAAGAATTCGTATTATATTTTTTTGGAATATCCTCACAGCCATTCTGTGTAAGTGTCACGTGAGTCACGCATGATGTATGTTACACAAGTCACAAGCCAGGATATAGATCAACACCGAGAAAATAGTCAAGCTGGTTGTTTTACCTGATCATTTAAAGCAATCATATATACCTGTATACCCTGGCTTGTGATTCGTGACATACAGCATGCGTGACTTGCGTGACACTTACACGGAATGGCTGCTCAGTAAGATGAACAATTTGATATATAATTTACCTAATTTGACTTTTGACAGGAAGTGACCTGATATCTCATCAACAAAACACTAAATAATAAATTGTTTTCCTAATCATTGTGACTAGGCGAGTAATTTAAGGGCAGTGCCATGATTGGGACAAACAAAAATGCCTTTTGATCCAGACTGGTTGAAAGATATATCAATGGATACACCAGCTGGATTGTATATCCTGACTGGAAGGATCTATCTTGAATGTGTTTACTCAAGCCTAATCAAGCGTGAATATTGTTTCTCTCGTGCCCCGATAAAAATACCTCCCATAGAATCCAACACAACAGATTTGTCTGTCACAAGGCATACAGAATTTATTTTAGAATGAGTCAACTTTTGACTACCATCGTTGCACAGTTTACTTGATTGTAGAATAGTTTTACCCCAACATGCCCAAGTTGATGACTACCCCCAAATCATGGCATTTACCTTTAAGATATACATTTTTGAATTTCCAGCATGTAACGACTTCAAAACAATCACTAACTCAATTTCCTCAAATTGTGAGTTAAGTACTTGTTATACCTCCCTCTTCTATTCAGACCAGCACTACAGCAAACTTGTAATATGCGAATATAAGCGTGAATATTACGCACAAACATTTCACAGATATTATGATTAACTTTTTTCAGTTTTGTCTTCCTACGGCCTTCCTAGGCACATTCCATTTTAAAATATGGTGTGATGGCTGTGAGGAAAAGGAAATCAAGGGCATTCGTTGGCGATGTACGGAATGTTTTGGAATCGATCTCTGCACGGACTGTTATATGGCGGACAAACACGATGTCAACCATGCCTTCATGCGAGTCAACACTTTTTGTGGTACTTCAATGGGGTAATAATCTTCAATATTCTTCATGGTTTATCATAGCCCTATATGTGGAGAATATTCTTCTTCTTTTTTTCCTTCTTTTTCTTCTCCTTTTTCTTCTCCTCCCTCTCCCCCTTCTTCTATTTCTACTTCTTCTGCTTCTTAGGGGTGGAAAGGGTTATGTTGGCACATCAAGAAGTTGACTACCTTTTCCGGAAAAAAAAACTACAGCATACCTACGTGCGTCCGCTTTGCACATAAAATTATAGATTATATTCCCAAGTATAAATATGACGATGAATTTTTGCCCAAAGGGTAATCAATGTGTCAAAGGAACATTACTTTGTTTACATCATCGATTTTAATTTCTAAGTTCAAACGAGATTATCTGTTATGGTTTATTGGGCCCTTTAATATCACTCAAAGAAAACAAAGTAAAACAATCACTTAATATCACAATATAAACCAAGAAACACATTATAAGACTTAATACTAAGCAAAACTAATTTAATAAAATACTTTATTTCAGCCCTAAGATGCCACCGAGGAATGCTTGTCACCACATCGATATGATGGGGATCTTTCCGGGAGCAAGTGTGGTGAATTGGCCTTGTTGGTTCACGGGAAAAGATGACAGTAAGTTCACTATTACTTATTGATCGACTTACTTTAAAAAGTTCGAATGCCATGGGATAAAGACGTAGTTTCGGGAATTCTAATAATGCCCGATAAAGGAAAATCCAGTTTTTATTCCTTGTATATTCTGTATTTTTTTCCTAGTATATTTTCTATTGACTCTTTTTAAAGGAGAACTTGGGTATGTCATCGAGGGTAAAGATTATCGCGAGGATAAAAAGGAAGGCTGCGCTTACGTCACTATCGCTTCCGGTGTGACCACACGACGTCGTGTAGGAAAAGATGGTGTCTCAGAACTTGCCTGTACACTACCAGCCTCAGGAGGGCATGTTTACGAAGGCCATTTACCTCAACTCGGTAATTATTTACTTGACATGTGTACAATGATCCCTATCGAGATGTAAGAGCAAAGGCAATGCGTCTTTTTACTATTATTTTTATCAAAGGACTTTGTTTACCTCGTAATATAGAAAATTAGCCGTGATGTGGAACTTTTATTTTCCCCCTTGAGTTCAGAATTGTTTGTGTAAGTTCTCTTATTAAACGTTAATCTGTATTTCCTCATTTACATTTTCCTGATGTTTCAGGAAAGAGCATTTCAAAAGAATCATTAATAAAGGTAATACGTTGATTGTTTTTTGGTGCACACCCTCTTGTGAAATTAACAAGAAAAGGGTATAAAAAAAAGCATTTAAAATCCTCTTCAAACAGCCAAAAGTACAATCAAATTTACAAGGTGGTATCCTACTAATCCCGTTACATATTCCATTCGTGTCGCCTGACACATGAGGTTTCTACTCTACTCTTGCACGGCCTTACTCCCGCCATCCATTCTTTCCTTTCTAATAGTCAGTCATCAATGTTGTTCGTGGCCTTTTCCAACTGTTCTTTTCCTTTTGGTTGCTAAGTTAATACAGTCATCCAATGGTGATCGTCATCCTACTAATCACTTGATATCAAATGAAATGATTCTCGTTTTATTTGCGTGTAAGATGAGTTTGTTAATGAGAATTATTACGTTATATAATTTTGCAGGGGATGCTGAGCTTATCGACGAAGGTGACACGGTTGTCATCACTGTCGATCAACAAGAGTTAGAAAGCCTGCAAAAGCGTCATAAAATATGGAATCCAAAAATCATTGCCGTAAGTCAAATTATTCTTCTGTTTTTGACATAATAATAATAGTAATACTGTATTCCATTCTTAGAGACGCTTAATACCATTAAAATAGTCTCTATGCGTGTTAATGTAAAAACTGATTATGTGCGAATTTGAAAATAACTAGTACCGTTAATTATCTAACAGGTGCGTCTTTAGCATAGATATGAAATTATCAAAGTCGGTCAAAGATCTGATGCCTTGGGGAGGTTATTCCATAATTTGGGTGCCGTATTTGCAAAATCTCTATCACCGAATGTCTTAGATTTTACACAAATTTCAGTGAGAAGACTTTTTGATTGAGAACGAAGATTACGACTGGGCTGGTACTGTTTGATGAGTTCAGTAAGATATACAGGAGCATTTCCATATAGGCATTTGCATACAAGAGTGAGGATTTTAAACTGAACACGAATTCACGGATGTATTCACACGTTCCATCGGTAACAACTATGGCTTGCCCAATATTTTGGCATAGTTGAAGGAAGAACAAGGGAGAAAAGAAAGAAACAACAACAAAAGTTAAATAGCTGAATAACACTTCTTGCAAATCTGTATGCCACAATTAATGTCGTGAGGTCATAGATTTATTCAATTTAAATAAAGTCAACTAGGGGGAATAAAATTTCTGGTTAATGATTATTGAACGCCCATTGTGTAATTGTAATGCTTTTGGCACTTGATGACCGGCTAAATTACTCGTGATTATTTACTGATTAATTGGAAAAGCTAAACAAACCAACACTAGATATTGTATCTATTTTGTGTACTGTGTCACTCTGAAAAATGACCCATCTCCCATAAAATTGTGAAATGTAAGTTATGCAGCATTCAATGATAATTATGATTCTGTAACCATTCCCACGTCATCCAAATCTGTTTAACCTTCATCGAACGTATGAGAGGAGTTGACGACCCAAGTTATGCGACTTGGAATCTAGTCAGAACAGTTATTTTTCATAAAATTATGACTTTACCTGTGGCAAATGGCTTGTGACTTGGAAAAATGACTTGGAACTTGGGTTTCATTTGCAGGCTTGCACACATCAAGTGAACAAACTGATATTTTACTTCCAATCTTTCTTGTGCAGGAACTTCGTAAAAAGGGATGCGTGAAGAGGCGAACTGACCATGGGGACTTTGTGGTAAATTTCAAACAAAGTGGAGAGACTTGGACTGTAAATCCCTCAGCTTTAACCAAGGTAGACATTTCAAAAACCACAGTCCCACAACAAGAATCGAACGATAACAGCGATGCTCGATTTTCCTAATATTCTGTCACAGAATCTCTGATAGAAACTGGAATGTTCTCATTCTCCTACAAAGATGTCTTCCTTGTAGTTTGGTATTTGCACTCTTACATTCATTAAATAATAACTTCGTTAAATAAGGTCCCAGTAACCTTTCTGTTGTGTCCCTACACTTCCCTTATTTGTATGTATAGTCTTAATATGTGTAACTCCATTTTGTTTGTTGTTGTTTTCTGTGTAATTATTTTGAATTTTGATTACTATGTTTGTTATGTCATGTTTTAACGGAAAGTTTTAAATAAATTGAACTTTGAACTTTGAAAAAAAAATGGTTTCTGCGATTTCTGTGCCACGTGAACAATATTCTTCAAAAAAGAACAAGGGTTGTCCACAAAGTATTTAGAACTATTAGCAATAGTTTGCGGCGACCCGGGAGACCAAGACCTTGCTTGCACCCTCACCGAGGTAAAGTCTCTTGAGAGACATCTCCAGAAAAGTAGAAAACAAACTCGCCCGGTCAATATCACATATACATAGTACCTGATCACTTTAAGTGCATGTGTTCTCTGCATAATCAAACAATAATGCACGATAATTGATATTTTAAAGATATTAATGTGCATGATTTTATTTCATTCAAGCTACATTCGTTCTGTACTGGTCAAACGGTCCGAGTCAGCGACAATCTGGACACTGTAAGGAGACTCCAACATGGGCATGGCGGCTGGAACCGTGATATGAAACAGGTAAACAACTGAATAATCGGGTTGTTATTATACAAATAATGCACATCACTGAGGGCATTAGTTAAAATTATCGACACGAGGTAACTGTGGAACAGTCTGAAACACACGAGGCGATAGCCGAGTGTGTTTTGGACTGTTTCGCAGTTACCGAGTGTAGATTATTTTAACTAATGCCCGAAAGAATGATGTGCATTATTTGTTTTATAAAATAGGTCTCGTACGTCCTTGTCATTTGATAACAATGGAAAACATGATGTAACGGTACGGTTAGACTCTAACGTTAGACCCGAGACAAGCCCTGATGAGTCCTGACTACGTTTAGACGTAGGTCTACTGCCTGGCATTCATAGTATTCTTTAATGACGTGAAACTGTAACGTTAGCCATTGGCATTCGTCAACAATCAATTCCTAGGCCGGAATTACTCGATATAAGAATTTGAAGGGGCCACTTCAAGGGCAAATCTTAAGTTTGCACGTTTAATTCTACTCACAGTAGTCGCGAACGCCGCGGGCAGCGTAACGAACTCACCCAACTAGACCGGGTCGGGTACGGCACCTCAATGAACCTTGTCGAAGGCAATCTGTGCTGGGAAGTCGATTAATTTATGCTTCAAATTTCAGAAACCGAAGTAAGCCTTGTTTTAGGTGTGAATGCATCACTTCCGCTAAACAAATTCCTGTATTTCTTCATATTGACAGCAATCGGCGTTGGCCAATATTTCGAGTGATGTTTTACGATCGCCGTACACACCGTACACGTACACCACGTACACGCGCATGATCCTGCCGCCGGTGCGTAAGCGTAATTCGCGCAGTTACCGAGTGTAGATTATTTTAACTAATGCCCGAAAGAATGATGTGCATTATTTGTTTTATAAAATAGGTTCTCGTACGTCCTTTGCATTTGATAACAATGGAAAACATGATGTAACGGTACGGTTAGACTCTAACGTTAGACCCGAGACAAGCCGATGATGATCCTGACTCACGTTTAGAGCGTAAGGTCTACTGCCTGGCATTCATAGTATTCTAATGATGTGAAACTGTAACGTTAGCCATTGGCAATTCGTCAACAATCAATTCCTAGGCCGGAATTACTCGATATAAGAATTTGAAGGGGCCACTTCAAGGGCAAATTTAAGTTTGCACGTTTAATTCTACTCACAGTAGTCGCGACGCCGCGGGCAGCGTAACGAACTCACAACCACTAGACCGGTAGCGGTACGGCACCTCAAATGAACCTTGTCGAAGGCAATCTGTGCTGGGAATCGATTAATTTATGCTTCAATTTTCAGAAACGCGAAGTAAGCCTTGTTTTAGTGGTGAATGCATCACTTCCGCTAAAACAATTCTGTATTTCTTCATTTGACAGCAATCGGCGTTGGCCAATATTTCGAGTGATGTTTTACGATCGCGTACACACCGTACACCGTACACCACGTACAGCGCGCATGATCTGCCGCCGGTGCGTAAGCGTAATTCGCGCAGTTACTATAATGACCGCCGACAGCGCGCGGCGACGATTAATGTATGGAACCACATGCGGTCATTAGTACGTCATTATCACCGGTCATTATCACCTGGTCATTAGCAAATTTTGCCATTAAGTAAAATAAAAGACTGGTCACGTGATAGGTCTCTACCAATCATTTGATTAGGACGTACGTGACCATTTTATAAACATGTATGTTTAAAGGGGCATTATGATATGGAAATGAAATTTGACCATTACATTTTACTTCAGAAAAAACAAAACAATATTGTTGGGTTTAAGCAATAATTACATCAAAAAGAAATGTTGGATCGTGGATTCAATCACAACATAAGGCAACCAATGCGTACTTGGCGCGAGCGCCAAAATAATTGTATGTGCATGAACTTTCTTTTTTAACTCTCTTTTTCTGCGCATTTCACCCTCATCCTCCCGTCACTGAAAAGAAGTGTTATTTACTTGTGAGTTAGATATGATTACATGTAGCCTCTATTGATAACATGTCCAGTCGTCAACACATTATTAGAGGTAAAAGTCACTGATATAATCAAATGGGGGTAATAGAATACCATGACTTTATTTCCTTTCGTCTGTTAATTTGTTTTCCTATGGTAGTGGCTTTAGGAATAGTCTACTGCTACTATCAAATGGTGTTGCACATAATACATCCATCGTAAATATGTAATGATTGTAATAAAGTGTAAAACAGGGGAATTGGAAAAGGAGGAGACTGAAAAATAGGGTTTTAAAGTAAAGTACGTCCCCTCCAATTATAATGCTATAATTAAATTAAAAACGAGAAATTGTGAAATGTTAGAGACTGTTTATTCGTATCTTTTAATTCCATTTCGTACAAGGTTTTAGGTCAATGTGGCAAGGTAGCTAAGGTTGAAGACGATGATGTTCATGTCAAGATGGAGAAAGGAAGTAGCTACATTTTCAACCCAATCAACCTGACACCTCAGAAAACAACTCCTCGTGTCATCTCTTTTTATGGTAGGATGAAATGTATATATCGCTATTTTGATTTTCCGCACGTTGTAAGAAAAAGCTGGCAATTAATATTCGGTACATTCAACGTCAAAACGAACAATAAATCACTGACTAAATCAGTTTGCCAATCATCAAACGTTTCCAAATTTAGACATTATTATTTTACTCATCATGTTTCAGATTTCTTACGACGTACGCTAGATACTATGAAGCGTGAGCTTGAAAATGCTGTCCTGAACGGTGACTTAAGTCGAGTGAAGCTAATTCTAAACATTCATCCAGACTGGGTAAGGCAAACAGTTGCATTGAATATGGTTCTGTTCTGCATAACGTTTGGGTATCACTAGGCTATGCATGATAAGCCTACATACAGGTCATATACACGCTTCTCGAAGATATATAATACATTTAACTTTACGTGACTACAAATATACAATGTGTTTTTACTTGATAGTGAAGCTACAAATTTTTACAAACACCGCCTGTCCATCGGGTTGTCACTTTTTTTAAATGTAACTTTAAAGTAATACTATTATAAAGTTTGAAGTATTATTATTACTTAGAACGAGTTTGCAAAATTTGCATATATATATATATATATATATATATATATATATATATATGAGTCCTTATCTTTTTGTTTTACGATTTGTATAGTTATGTATTTCGATATTTTAGGAAAGAAATTACACATTTTCCGGGGATACTTACCTTGATGACATTTAAGAAGAACGCATTAACAAACGTTAGCATGCAGCCAAGTTTAATATTACGTACTGATAGAAACCAAAACCAGCTGAGTAATAAACTTGTAATAATGGTACCTTTATCCAAGGACGAAGGCTGGGGGTATCGTGGGTGCACGTGCACCACCACGCCACCCCCACCCTCCCCCCCCCATCCCCGCTAATTAGGCAAAGGAGTTCAACTCATTGGCAAGCAAAGAAAATTGTTCACCTTTTTTCTGCTTTCAACAGTTGATTTTCTAAACCTTGGTTCCACCTCCCCATGCCCAAATCAGCCTACGCCCTTGCTTCATCGCCGAATTTTTTTCTAATTTCATTATACAGATATAATGTTATCTCGATATTTTAACCAAAGGCATCTTTCAATGCTGCGCAAACTTCAATTACACCTAATACAGGTAAATTACGAACCGGAGCCTGGCACATTATTAATTGATATCGCGGCCAAACTTGGTGACATAGACATGCTTAAACTGCTGGTCAGCCGGAACGCAACCATCGAAAACCCTAACGAAGAAGGAGTGACAGCGCTCATGAACGCTGTGTCCTCGTAAGTATACTTTTGAACTTAACAGTAACAGTGCTCTTGACCAGCAAATATAAATGTTCACTTTAATATGCTTTAAACACAGTGGGAGAATTTAAGAGGAATGAAAACCTATTTTATTACATCGATTTCTACTTACTGTATAAGATTACTACCCCCGAACAACCACCCAGACCGCTACCCCCGGACAACTACCCCCTCCTCCCCCGAGATTAGTAGCCTACCACCAGGACAAGTTCCTCCCGGACAAGTACTCCACAGACAACTACCCCTAGGCAACTACCATCTACGACAAGTACCCCCAGACAAGTATCCTTCCTGCCGGACAACTGCCATCCAGACAATACCCCTTCGAAAAACTACCCCCTAAGGTAAACACCTTCTAGTCCTAATAATAATAATAATAATGGGTATTTATATTGCGCAGGTATCCAGTCAAAGAGTGCTCAAGGCGCTGTATACAATGCTCATTAAACAATAACAAATTTCAAACAAAATCAAGCGAAGGACATAATTGATATAATTACATGAAATTTCAATTTACATGACATAATTTGTAATTGTACTATAATTATATTCTTACAAGTTAAACAAATATGATTTTAGTCTCTTTTTGAAGATTTCTGCTGAAGGTGATTCACGAATATTGAAGGGTACGCTATTCCATATTTTTGGAGCAATGTTCTGGAATGCTCTATCCCCCAGTTTGTTCTAGTCCTAGAGGGTGATTGCTCTAGTTATCCAAGGGGTACTTGTCCGAGAGTGTGGTTGCCCAAGTTGGTAGTTTTCTGAGGGGAACTTGTTTGCGGGAAAGTTGTCCTGTGGGTACTTGTGTGTGGGGGGGTTTGGGGGTGGGGGTGGGGTACTTGTCCGGAGGGTACTTTACCGGGGTTAATTGCCCAGGAGTAGTTGTCTAGGGGGTAATTGTCTGGGGTAATTGTCTGGGGTAATTGACCTAGAGGGTACATGTCCGGGGGTAGCTGAGCTAGAGGGTGGTTTCCGGGGGGGGGGGTAGTTTTCTGGGAGTAGTGGTCAAGGGCGTAGTTAAGCTAGGGGGTGGTTGCCTTAGGGGGTGGGAGTTTTCTGGGAGTGGATTTGTGTAGAGATTTGTGTATATCGAACGAAATGCGTAAGACTTTATTACAGAGCGTTCAATAGTTTCAGCATAAATTTTAGTCCACCAATAGTGCAGATAGTGAGTTCTCTGACGCAATATATTCTGGTCATTCCTCATTAAATAGTTTTTCTCTTGTGGTCTTCCTTTTACTGGAAATTTTATATTGACCTGGAATGAATTATAGTGTAATGTCGGCCTTTCAGCTCGTGTAATTTGTGTCTGGATTACCAATGTAAAATTCAATTCTTTGATATTGTAACAGGCCCTATTTCAAACAAAATAAAATAAGTTTTCATAATTATAGGTTAATGGTGAACATGTCATTTTACATGGGTGACGGTTGCAGCCCGATCGACTGAGGTTGCGATAGACCGAGGGTCCAATAGATCGATGGTGTAATAGACTGAGGGTCGGTATATACTAGGTGTTAAAAATAAAATTGTTTAATTTTGATATGTAATAACACAAAAACTTTACACCAGATAATACTGTTTAAAAAGTTAGAGTTCAGATTTTGCTAAAAATCCAACCCCCTGTTCAAAATTGAGACTGTACAGAAATCAAATGGTGTGTGTGAGAGTGTGTGTCTAGTCCCCACACAATAGCATTCAAGCAATGGACAGTGGCTGGAATAGCACACGTTGGAAACTTTGGTATGCCAGTTCCTTAACGTACAGGTTAGATAAATGCTTTATTAATATTCATTAGTAGCCTAGCGACTGCTAGACTATTCATTATCCAGTCTGTTGCTATTGTGTGTGGACAAGGCACACACTCTCACACACACCATTTGATTTCTGTAGCAGTCTCAATTTGAACAAGGGTTGGAGTTTTAGCAAAATATGAACTCTAACTTTTAAATAAAACTGATTATTGATATCGTATTGAAACCACCTCCGACAAAAATGTTCACTCGTCAGCTATAACTCAAATCTCATGCCAGTATTATCTGGTGTATAGTTTTTGTGTTATTACATATCAAAATTAACCAATTGTATATTTAACACCTAGTATGTTCAGGCATATTTTTCTGATGCAATATATTCTGTTTATTTCTCACATTGAAATAACAAGTTTTATGACCAATAATTATCGGTATGGTGCATTCCCTTAACACTTTGTTTTTCATTTTAATGAGCAAACAACCTCTGAGGTCAATGCAATATTTTTTTTGTCAGCCAACTGTGATGTATATGGTAAAAAACTATTAATGTGTATTTCACATCACCTTTTCAGAAACAACTACAAGGCTGTGGAGTACCTATTAGAAATGAATGCGGATAAACATGCCGTGATGACTTCAAATGGATTTACCTGTCTATATCTGGCGGTTTGGTCAGGGTCTGTAGAGAGTGTACAGAAACTACTAGTACACGGAGCTGATGTAAATATGCAGGTGTGAGCATGGAAACTTCTTGTCATGTTTATTTTTCGATATAGTATGTTTCCTTCTTTCTTCTGTTTTTTTTTTCTTTTCCATTTGCCTTCTTCAAATTTTCCCCTGTTCTTCCGTATATCATTTCATTCATCCCTTACACTTTCCTTGACAATCTCTTTTTTCGCCTATTCCTCCTTCTCGTTGATCCCGTGCAATGCAAATTTATTAAACACATTGAGAGCAGATATACAAAGAAGGTCTACTACCTATCCCGATACAGAAAAAAAGGCAAGACTCTCCCCCAAACCCCAGCCTGGAACTCCCAGTAGATTATTCCAAGTCTTCTAATTACTCAACAACATATTTTTGTATTTGATCTTAAAATTGATTAGTGAACGAAATTCCTCTTTGAAGTAGATGGGAAGGAATTCAGAGCTTTTTACCCGAGTATTGAGATGTGGATCTTCCGGTACTCTGTCTCCTCCAAGGCTCAGATTGCATGATTTCATTGATTGACTGATTTTATTGTTCCACATTTAAAAAATGAATACAATAATACAATCAATAACACGAATACAAGATATAACGTCATAATCAAAAGATAGAAGACAATTTGACATCATGAAATGTAAGGGACCGCGAAGCTTGCATTGTATAGGTCCCTTAAAGGCAGGGGATCTCTTTTGCATACCTAAAAATTAACATTGTGTAAATACAATGGCATTTAGAAGAAAATGTCATCTGGGAACCTTTAGCAAAATATAGGAGCAAGAAACTCAGTTTTAGTGGAATTAAAGTGACCGTTAGACTCAGATTTGATTTTTTTTCTGCGAGAAAAAAAATCCTGCCATAGACACGTACACTAACGGCTATTGTTTTTCTTTTACATTTTTCAAATTCTAAGCAATCATTTACCCAGATTTCACAACATGCCCTTCATCAGTAGCCTAAGGGCATGGGTTATCTTTTCCTGGTCTACGGGGATGTTTGCAAATGAGATCCACTGCCTTTAATGCAGTGTTGTAATCGAGTCGAGTCGAGTCAAGGTGGGATCGAGTCGAGTCAATAAGAAGTCGAGTCATGAGGGGTGCGAGTCTCGAGTCGAGTCGAGTCATTTTTATAACGTTCGAGTCAAGTCAGGTCGAGTCAACATAAATTTCGAGTCAAGTCGAGTCAAGTCAACCGAAATTTCGAGTCGAGTCGAGTCGAGTCGACGCAATGTGGCAAGTCGAGTCGAGGCGAGTCAACATGGACTGTTGTAGTAAATTATTTATGTCTGATATGGTAGCCTGACTTCCTGTCCCCATGACAGACCCAAACATTTACACCCAACTGATCAAAGCACAACATGAATACTAAACAAGACAGATATAATCATGGTCAAATACAATTTTAGTACCAATCCTACAATGCATATTGTTATGTGTCACCTACCTAATAACACAGTCATACACAGGGATTCAGATCTGAGTTGCAGTTATGCATAGATCAGCTATGTTCCAGGTTACCAGCCATTTTTTGTATATGGCTGCCACACGTTCGAATTCTGACAAAGATTATATTGAGTATGCCCTATAGTGTTTTAAAGTATCCAACTCTATGATTACAATCGATATCACAGAAGTACTATATCGATCTAAAACAATCTATATTGATTTAACCATAGAGTTGGATACTTTAGAACACTCGAGGGTATACTCAATATAATCTTTGTCAGAATTCGAACGTGTGGCCACCATGTGAATATAGCTCCCTGGAAGATCGCACAACACCTTTCCACCGTCCCATAGAAATCTAAATAGGGCAACTTTCAAAATGTCTCATTCATTAATCGAATCGTAGAATTTTTTTTAAATCGAAAGAGATGAAGGGAAATTTTATGTGCTTTCAAATAAACAACATGATTTGCCATGTTTTCCAGCTCTAAAAAAGTTAAGAGCCTTGATACAAGACTAACCTTATATTCTCCCTGCTAAGTGCTAAAAATAGCAACCTGGAGGAGCATCTAGGTATGTATGGCTATCTAGGTGCAAATTTAATTACCCAAGGAGGCAATAACTGGAATTTTACAGAACTTAATCGATACAAAAATGTGCGCTAAATACCAAAATTGCAGTCTAGTTAACCTCATACACACAATTTTGTCATATCAGCCCTTTTGGGCTTAAAAATCTAATGTTTGGTTAAAAGTGGGAATTTTGCTTGAGTTGAATTATCAAAATGGGGGTTGAATCAAGTTTATTTCATGTAAATTTATTTGCTGAATCAAAATATTGTCTTACTGACATTAATTAATACACTGTTTGGAAATTTTGGAAATTTTTAGCCATTTTGTCTTAAAAATCAAAATTTTGGTCAAAAACTGGATTTTTGCTTGGATTATCAAAATGGGGGTTGAATCAGGTTATTTTTGTTCTGTTTTGTCAAGCTCAGAAGAGGTCGGCCTACTGTAAATAATGGCAATAAGACGGTTATTTTAGAACGCCCGAGATGAAATTTCAGGCAAAACATTACTTTTAAAGACACAGTCTAACATTGTGGAGCTTCAAATTAAAAATTGTCAAACTTTGCTATCTGAGCTACATAATAGTGTTTGAATTGACAAATAACACCCTAGAATACAAAAGTTTGGAAATTTATGTTTCCACTGGCAAGATATGAATGAATACACAATTAGTACTCGGGCCGAGTACAAAATATCCTCGATCTACGTACAGTAAGTCTATGTGAGGAAATAGGCATGTGAATCTGGTCAACTTACGATTTTCACTTTTTAAAGCACTAAATGATCATTTTGAAATACAATTTTTCAGGTCTTCATTTTTAGACCTTATCAAAGACACAAGTGCATGGAGGATTATGTAGCTCACATTTTTGTTTAAGCTGTTGTCATTGCTAGCTTGTGGCTTTATAGGTAAATGACATGATTGGGGGTATAGTCCTAAACTTGGGCTGAAACTACTCTAGAATCAAGTAAACAATGCAAGGATTCTTTTGTGAAAATCTTGTCAAACGTTGACTCATTCTAAAGTAACTAATATTAATATCCTTCGTGGCAGGCATACCTGCTGTGTGGCACTCCATGGGTCATATTTTTATCGTGCCCCAATAGAATTAAAATACTAATATGTTCACGCTTGATTAACAAATTAGAGACAAATCCTTCCAGCTGGTTTACAGTGGGTATATATTTTAACTCATTTGGTTCTTGAGGCATTTTCAAGTGTTCCCATTCATGTCACTGACCTTTAAGACCAAAAATGCCTAAAATTGCCAAGCAGTGTAAATGATGGTAATAAAACATTTTTAGGCCAAAATGGCTAAAACTTCCAAAACAGTTTGAAGAATGGCAATAAGACTTGTAGACCCCCCCCCCCCCCCCAATGTTTGTATTAGGTAGATAGCTTTACCTTCTTCAATTTGATTAAACTCCTCTCTTCTAAATCTAAGCATAAGTCATATTTTGACTAAAAATATGTTTTTTTAAACCAAAAATGGCTCAAATGACCAGAACGGTGTAATTAACACAATTTTCCTTCTACTTTTGGAATCAGCATATCATTTTATATAATTTAGAATTGATTTAACCCCTTTTGATATTCCAGGCAAAAACCATATTTATTTTTTACCAAAAATTATTTTTTTAGTGAAAATGGCTAAAATGGCCTAAACAGTATTAAACAGCAATAACACTATTATTTTTGGATTCAGGAGATCTTTTTACATGAAATGAACTTAAGTCAACACCCCCCCCCCCCCATTTTGACAGTCTAAGGAAAAGTGCTATTATGACCAATTTATAGATTTTCAAGCCAAGATGGCTAAAAATAGCCAAACGATGTAATTAACGGCAATAAAACTAGTATATTTTGATTTCAGCATAAAAATTTACATGAAATAAACTCGATCTATCTCCCTGTTTGCTAATCCAAGCAAAAATCATATTTTTGACCAAAAGTGAGATTTTTTTTGCCAAAAATGCTAACAAATAACCACACGGAGTAATTAACAGCAATACATATACTGTATGTAAGACAACAATATTTTGATTTCCATATTGATTTACATGAAATAAACTTGATTCAACCCCCATTTTGATAATCCAAGCAAAAATCCCATTTTCGACCAAAAGCCAAGCCAAAAATGACTAAAATGGTCAAAGAAGTGTAATTAACGGCAATAAGACTACTATTTTTGGATTCCGCACATAGTGAGTAACCTCTCCTTTTGATAATTTAGCAGAACTCATATCTTTTTTTAATGAGATTTTTTTTAGCCGTTGACTGTGGGCCTTTAAAAAAATCGTGGCTATGTAAAGATACAACACGTTTGATATACGTTGCAAAAATAGCGCACCGCTGTTGCTTGATTTCTTTATTTCTGCACACCAGTCGTTTGACTTTATAATACACAGTAACATTAAAACGCATGGTTTCCGCTCATGCAAGATATCTATTCTCAAAAAAAATTACTATTTAGATACAGTCAATTTTTAACTCCAAGCTCATTAAAAGTACACAGTTTTGGAACTGCACATTGTGTAACATAAACTTTGAGATTAACATGCCATATATGTGTACTGTGAAAAATAAGAATTCTGAGGATTTATCTTCATGCCCTGATCATGGGTTAGAAAAGTTACAAAGAGTCTATATGAAATTATTGGTATAGAGCCTAGAGAATTTGTATTTTATTTTATTTATTTTTTTTTTTTGGGGGGGGGGGCTTGTGTGAGACCTGCTATGCAACTATGTGGGTAATTCCGTGAAAATGTCTTACCACAAGCCAAATTTTGAAAATTAATTTCATAATTTGCTTTTTGATGTAAATAAACAACTTATCTGCTACTTTGTTGGTGCATGTTCAGATTTTAATTTTTGGTGATTTTTTTACCAAGAATTACGATTTTAAGTTGGCTAAAAATGAATGAAGTTACACAAAATTTAAAGATCTCTTTTATCATTCATTATTTTCCTCAAAATGAAACTTTTCATACAAAAATTTATTTTTCAATAATCAAACACAGGGATTATTACTTTTGTCAATGATTTAGCCCCAGGTCATCACCGAGTAAAAAATACCCAAAGGTCAAAGTTCATATCATTATTGTCCCATTGGTCACAATTTTTAAGAACTTTTTATTGTGCAGGATGAATGAATGATTAGATTTGAATAAAAGTTTGTGATTGTCATCTTTTGATGTAGCATGGATCATATCTACCCTGAACTTTTTAAAAATGTATATTATAAAGATAATTATCAATACTTAAATCTTGTCCCGTCTGTCACAATTCACTTTTACCACACAATTTTACATATGTGGGACTAAAGAAATCATAAACGTCATCCAAATTTTTTTTAAAAATTATATAGTTTAGATTCTGCGGGAGGTCATGTGTCAAGGGTCTAAATCATGATTGGCCGCAAGGTTTTATGCAGTAAAAGTCCATTTTGGGCTTTTTATGTACATTTTCAATGCGTACCGTCTGTCACTTTTTTGTGTGTCCCGTCTGTCACGGTCATATTTTCCCATTTTTCCAGAAAAATTGAAAAGATTTTTCTTGATTAGTGTGTGGTATTCCAACAAGATCCTGACAAGCTGTAACCTGCATAAACACATCTTGCTTCAAAATCATTCACCGAGGAGGGATCTCTACGAATCTGTCAAAACGAAAAATGTGTGGTAAAATCGTGTCCCGTCTGTCACAGTGAATTTTTGACCCCACCCTCAAGTACGTAAGCAGTCTCGAGAATTCATATTGTTATAATTTCGAAAAAGAAGTGGTACTTGGTTTCTTACAGTGTTTTACCAAATTTGAAAAATAACGTGATACAGCTAATAAAGTCAGGGATGGATGTCCCGTCTGTCACGTCGGAATGGCCCATGTATTTAATTTGAGTACGCCCTCTAATGCCCTAAAGTATCCAACTCTATGGTTACAATCGATATCACAGAGGTAATATAATCGATCTACAACAATCTACATTGATTGTAAGCATACAGTTGGATATTTTAGAACACTAGATGGCGTACTCAATATATCGATCTACCACAGAGGTACAATATCAATCTACAACAATCTATATCGATTGTAACCATAGCATTGGATAGTTAGTATAGTACCGGTAGTACTCTACACAAGGGGGGAAGGCTGGACGCTCAAGAGTTCCAGATTGTATACTAGGCTATGTATAAGGTACAGTATGATGATTTGGGTGTACTTAAATAATTGAGTTCAGTTGAGTCGAGTCATGTCGAGTCAAGTCGAGTCGAGTCGAGTCGAGAAGGGTCGTGTCGAGTCAACAGACGGTCTAGTCAGAGTCATGGTCAAGTCGAGTCGGCTAGTGGTCGAGTCACGAGTCGAGTCGAGTCGAGTCACGAAGGGGTCGAGTCTCGAGTCGAGTCGAGTCATTTTAGTTTAAGCCCGAGTCGAGTCGAGTCGAGTCGATAAAGGGCCTCAAGTCGAGTCGAGTCGAGTCATTACAACACTGCCTTAATGAGAATACTAAAGTCTTATCAAAGAAACAACATTATAACAAAGACGTCGAAAGGAAGAAGAGGGACACAGGGAAAAATAGGGCAAGAAGAAACAAAAAAATTGAAATAACAAGAAAGATAACGAAAATACAAATAATTTGTTTCAGAAGAAACATTGAGATACCGTCACAACCTGAACGTTTTTTTTTTTTTGGCTTTTAAATTGTTTACAATATCAGTAACTTCTATTTCGTCGATAGGCATAAAAAATATAGAGCTGGGGTTGGGATTCTTAAGAAATGAATTGAATGTTTTGTCAGTTGTAGGGATATTTCGGGCTAAATTTGGTCCAATATTTACAAAATACATGTTAAAGGCTTCAACACCATTGGAATCATCAATAATCTTGCCATTTTAAGTTATTTTATCAATTTCCAGTTTCTTCCCTTCGTTCTTGTTTAGTACGTCATTTATGACTTTCCAGGTAGATTTAATATCATTTTGGTGGATTTGAAATAGGAAGAAAAAAATAATCTTTTTTTAGCTTTACGTAGCACGGAAGTCAATGTGTTTCGGTAAGTTGAGTATTTCTGTTTTGCTGCTTCTGTGGGACTAGATTTGTATTTATAAAATATATTATTTTTGCGATTAATAAATCTTAAAATTGATTTAGTGATCCAAGGATTTCTTGGGACTTTTTTATAGTTGAACTTAGACCGAGAAGAAACTGGGAAATGAGCATCAAATAAAGACAGAACAATTTCGTTAAATGCATTAAAAGCTATATTGACATCATTCCTATTATAGACTTCAGACCAGTCGGTATGATCAAGACTTGATATAAAACTTGCTATACGTTTTTGCGATATTACACGAGATCCCTTTTTGTTATTATTCGTTTGAAATTTTGTAAGAATACTAGGCAATGACACAAATATAGGGAAGTGATCTGATATATCAGAAACAATAATACTTTGATCAGCGACATGGGATAAATTCGTAAAAATACTATTAGTGACGAAGTAGTCTCAGAAACTCTTGTTGGTTTCGTAATACACGGTACAAATGAATTATACACCATTGTGTCTAAAATTGCTGACAGTGGGGCTTTTCATGGTAATGAAATAAATTAATATTAAAATCTCCCATTACTATACAATGTTTGTTCATGAGAGAGGGAGAGTCAAGTATAAATTGAAATGCATCAACACAATCATTAAAATTACTATTTGGTGGTCTGTAAACTTCACCAACTATAAGGTTTTTTTGAGGTATATCAATTTCTATAAATACACATTCAATCATATCAGAGATTTGTGAGAGATTTTTAATAACATTAAACTTGAAAATATCTTTAATAAACAAAGCCACACCACCGTCATGCTTGAGTGTTCTATCTTTTGAAACCAAATTATAACCTTCAATGGAAACAAGTGGATGAAGCGGATCAGACAACCACGTTTCACAAAGACCAATGACTGAAAAAATAGCAGATGAGTTTAGGAGTAATTGTAATTGATCGAAATTTTTGCTTAAACTTCTCACATTATGATGTAATACAGAAAAGTTGTTACATAAAATAAAAATTTTGCGGTTGACTTCTTGTTGAGGTAAAACTTACTCCCAGTGGTTTGAGTGAGGTAAGCCTACATTTATTTTTCGTCATATGGTGCAATTCAGCGTTACGGACATTACATTTAGAAATTTTTGCAAATTAAAAAGGTATTAGGATAAACAACATTTTATTTATGAATGCAATAAAATGGAAATCACCACTATGGCCTAAATTATATTACAGTGAAAGTTTCAATCATCTTCGATCCTTAGTGTGGATAGTTATGGACAAAATGTGTAGCCGTTACGGAAATTAATTTTTGGACACGCTTTTTGATGCTGTTATGATTCATTGAAAAGTCTGGAGTTTAGCACACACGTTTAAACAATTTATATTAAATTGTAAGGGTATGGAAGTTGTTAAATATAGAATAATAGGTTTAAATTTAGTGAAAAGATGAATCATGTTTTCTACAGACATATCTGTGGGGTTAAGCGGAAGTACATTTTGAATGCGTGGTACGGACATTATACAAATTTGTCACTTTCTATTAATAGTAGGTACGGGGTTAAATGATTGTATTAATGGTTTTAGGTTCTTTTTCAGTTGATAGTACCTCCATAGACATTTAAAAATTGTTGCATAGACTTTCATGATATTTTTTTATTTTTGAAGTGATTCAATTTAGAGGAGTATTTTGGAGTCGTATACCCCCCCATACTTTATTAGTTTGTTGACTTTTTTTTCTAAGTAGAAATCTAATAAGTGCTAAATTTTTATGTTGCAATGGATCGGTAGATCTGTAAATAATGTAATATCAGGCCTTTGGCTTTTTGTAATTGAGTGATCAATGTTCGTATATCATAAAAAATGTGTCATTAACAGAAGCTGTTACGGAATTAAGATTTCGTTCATTTATAACAGTGGTAGGGTGTCATGATTTGTATTAAATTTTTAGAGTTTCTTCAGTTTGTATTTTGTACTCATATGACATTTAAAAATGTTGCGATAGACACTTTCATGGATATTTTTATTTTTGAGGTGCAAATTTTGAGGGTATTTTGGAGGTCGGTATTACCCCCATACTTTATTAGTTTTTGACTTTTTTTTAATAGTAGAATTATAAAAGGCTAAATTTATGTATGCAATGATCGGTGATCTGTAAATAAGCAAGTAAATAGCCTTTTGACTTTTCTAATTATGTTAATTTGATATAAATGTGCCGTATATCAATAAGAAAAAATGTTGTCATTACAGTAAGCAGTTAGGACATTACACTTTTTTCATTATAATCAGCTAGGACTTCACACATGACTGAGCATATATATGCTAATAACGCTGTTTTTATTCTAATTTTAAAAAAATGCAATAATTAGTTCAACAAAGTTCAAATATGTCTTTTTTAACAATAAGGATGTGATTTTCTGTGTTTTCAGACGTCATTTATGACAAAGTAGTCAGAAAGGTTGTTTAGAATAATAATTATCGAATATTTCTGTTCATATCGCTTTGGAAAAGAACAGTGGTTCCTAGTTGTCCATTGTGGGAGAGGGTAGAAATATTTCTTTTCTTTGCTGTGCTGATGTACACAAGAGAATTCATGGATCCTGGTTATTTTTCAGAAATTTTTACTGCATCATCCAGAATGATCTTCTGATCGACAAGTATTGGCAGATTTGTTTTGTCTTAAATTTAATTGAAAAGGACTCCCATTGGTGAAGCTTATAAAGCAGAGAGTTGGTTGTTCCCTTCTTCTCTTGTTATTCTCAGCATATGAAACGAGTATACTTACTCAGCTTGATAAGCAGTGCAGTGTTGCAGCCATGGCAAACGATCTAGGGAGGGCATGGTGAGTTAGTAAGTAATGACAAGGCTGTATGAGGAATTAGTCAAATCAAAGTGAAATAGTGCGCATTTTGCCTGTGAAGTAATGTGATACCATTAATTGATTAATTATAATGTCAAGTATCAAACTTAATGACAGATATCAACATTTACATGTGTTAAATCAAAGTATTTGGATCTGTAATATGGCAGTCATTGTGAATTAGCAAAAATGTATGTCCGTAACGGTTGGTTGTGTAATGTCCAGTAAGCTATTTTGAGGGCATGAACAATGCAAATTTTTGAAAAAAATTCTGAGATTATGTTGTGTTTGATGATACTTTTAGATTTGACATTGGAATTTATAACAAATTGTGACCAAAAACATAGTGTATGTAAAATTTTATATTCGAAAACGTTACGGGATTAAATTCCAGTGATGGGGGAATCAGACAAATTGAAAATAGCATTTTTCAGAAAAGAATTTTAATTCGTCTTGCGGTATAGGGGATTGATGTTAAATTGGGTCCTCAGCTGTTTATTTCAGGAATAGAAATAAATTTCTTGAAAGTATTTTAATAGTGACAATTTTTCACTTACAAGAAATAAATGCAAAAAACCTGAATTTTACTGCTCAATGTCTTTAATAATCACTTTAATTTTCAATAGCTCAAAAAAATATCTTTTCCGATCTTTGAATGCGATGATTTTTTTTTTCATATAGGTCTGTTTGATGTGACCCTTCTGTATTTACTTTCCAGGGTAAAACAAAGTTGTTCTTAGATTTTCATTTTTTCAACTTGCCGGTTAACATTTTCCGTGACGAACCATTGCCCTATATTTAAATGTTAGTCGGGCATTTGGGCATGTAAACGATCGATAACATCAGACTCAAATGAACATTATTTTTATTTGGAGACGTAGTATAACTACTGGCAAGAACTGCACCTAGGAATTCATTACTAGATAATGATTGCATTGGAAGTCTATCCATATACAAATAATGCACATCACTGAGGGCATTAGTTAAAATTATCGACACGAGGTAACTGTGAAATAGTCTGAAACACACGAGGCGATAGCAGTTGCACTTTTAATTCTACTCACAGAAGTCGTGACGCCGCGGGCAGCGTAACGTTAGCGGTTAGAACTCGCCTAACTAGACCGGTATGGTACGGCACCTCAAATGAACCTTGTCGAAGGCAATCTGTGCTGGAAAGTCGATTTATTTACGGTACGCTTCCATTTTTAGAACCCGAAGTAAGCCTTGGTTAGTGGTGAATGCATCAGTTCCACTAAACAATTCCTGTATTTCTGCATTTGACAGCAATCGGCGTTGGCCAATATTTCGAGTGATGTTTTACGATCGCCGTACACACCACACGCGTATGATCCTGCCGCCGGTTCGTAATTCGCGCAGTTACGTAATGACCGCCGACAGCGCGTGCGGACGATTAATGTATGGAAAGCCACAGCGGTCATTAGTACCGGTCATTAGCACCAGTCATTAGTTCTGGTCGGCAAATTTTGCCATTAGGTAAAATAAAAGACTGGTCACATGATAGGTCTCAACCAATCATTTGATTAGGACGTACGTGACCATTTTGTAAACATTAATAATACAAGTTTACAATCAAAGTTACGTAATCGAGTGATGATGAAAATGGAAGTAGATTGCTCGGGTGACTTAGACTTGACATGAATATATGAATTTTGATTTTAGTGCATGGCAATCACATATCGTACTAATATTACAGTCGCAAGTAGTGGTACCGTGCCATTTTTTTCTTATCAGAGAGAAGTGGCGCAACTCAGTACACAATGCTCAGGCATACAACACATTCTCAACTGTTGGTTCAGACCGTATAATATAATAATAATAATCCTAAAAGTCGCCCCTTGAACTTCCACATACTTTGGTAAGACAACAGACTTAGACAGCAGTATACAGTCGAATTGGCAAACCGTTTAACCCATTACAAGATGAAATTAAGGAGCTTCCAGAAGAGGAAAAGTTCAAACGACTCTCTGAACCTACATCAGAATAGTGAAAGATATCCTACCAAGAAAACCTCTTAGGATCCTGCCAGCCACATCTCATTCCACAGCAGTGCAAGCTGCAAAAGAGACCGTACAACAAACAGTCAGCAAAGGCCAGTGGCGTAGCCGGGGGGCGATGGGGGCGGTCGCCCCCTAAGATTTGGCAAAAAAAAACTGATGTGAAGCTGCCTCCTTCATTTCCTTTTTTTTTCTTACTGTTGAAATATCTACAGCAATATACATCAGGCGCGGATTTAGATTTATATATTTTCATATGCGTGGTAAGAAACATGTCAAAATTTTCGGCGCGCTCCGCGCGCAAAATTGCATCTTACAAGTTAACAATTTTTCATGCAGATCGCGACGCAAAATTGAATACTAGTATGATAATAATAATAATAATAATGATAATAATAATAATAACAATAATAATAATAGTAATAACAATGAAACATTTTTGTATATAGCGCATAACACAAAGACAAAATTGCATGTCTCTAAGCACTTTTTTAGAACAGAGAATAAGCCTACAAAAGGATTGTTGTGTAAGTTTAATGTTTTTGCAGTGCCTTGGGCAAACAGTGTTTAAGCAAGTCATATGCTTGTATCACATAAGAATTTTTCTTAAGTTGTTATTTCCATTAAAAAAGGAGGGGAAAATCAAATGCTTTTTTTTTCTATATTTGCATGGCGAATTTTTATGAACAATTATATGGTTTGGTTGTGAAAATTTGATTTTTTTTTTGGCTCGCTCGCTACGCTCTCTCGCATATTAGAATTTATATTTTTTCGTCTCGGGACCATCATCAGCACGATCTACTTGGGGCTTAACTTGCCACAAACATCATGAGTGATTGTATTGTTCTGTATTGAATAGAAAAAAATTATGTGACTACAAAAAAAGTGAATTTTGCACTAAATGGCGTCAAATAGTCATAATAAAGCAGAAAGGATAGTATTTTACCGTAGAGCTTCCACAGTACAGTCAGGATCCCGCCCGCAATGGACCTTTGCGCAATTGCGCCTGTTATGTAGGCTAATTGAGCACAATTTTTGGGGCCCCTCATATTTGAAAATCTTGAATCCGCCCCTGAATATACTGCCTTATCGTAATCACTAGGACTGTTTTAAGTCGATAAAACATGCCAAAAACACGCACCAAATCGCACGGTTAATTGCATCAAAATCCCAAAAGCTCTCACCGTGGGAGGGGGACACCCCTCCCACACCCCCCCCCCCTCGCTCGCTCCGCTCCCTCGCATATTGCGCCCCCATAAGATCTAATCCTGAATACGCCACTGACAAAGGCAACAATCCTACCACATGTCATGAAAAGCTGAAGGAAGCTTACCTATCTTAGGAAAGACTACTGCTTGAGAAAATATCTCGGATCAAAAACACCTCTTATTCAAACAAACATTCAGAAGCTTGGAAGATCATGAATGAAATCTCTGGACGGAAAGAAACAAAAAAAGATCCATTTCACTGCTCACCGGAAGAGAGACACTCTGCCTGGCTTCAGCACTTTCAGAACCTATTGGGTAAAGAGATCTCACCATTATCCCATTATAATTGATACGATACTCGTAATAGAAGAGGAAGCATTTACAATGGAAGATTTGGATACAGCTCTCAAACAAGCCAAACCCGGAAGAGCTGTGGGCTTGCATAACATACCACTAGAAATATGTAAATCAAATGTCTTTAAGACAAGCCAACGGACAAAACGTGCTATTTTCCCAGTCTGAAAAAAGGAGATCTGTCTAATTCAGCTAGGTACAGATCTACCTTTCCTGTATCGGGACCAAGATATACTATCATATGATGGATGGACTACAACCTCGTATTGACCCACTTCTCCGTTAGAATCAAAGTGGCTTTAGGAAAATAGATCTACCGTTACCAACATTTTTGCTCTCCGTAGCATCATTGAAGGAAAGAAAGAAGGGAATATATCATTTCCAACAGTATTTATTGACTACTCAAATGCATTTGACTCTACAAAAAAGGAAACCGGATTTCATCGCAAAAATATTCTATCATAATGAATACTTTCTTCAATGAATTAGGTATGATTGTAAAGCTCTGTTCCTCTTCTTTCATTTGATACATTACGTATTATTGATCGTTCACGCATAATTGAACTAAAACAATGGATATTGGTGCTACCAAAATTTCATTTGCACGCGCATATTCCATCTTTGAGTCCATTTTCATGGTAAAAAATGTAATTGTTTAAAAAAATAAAAACATGACATACAAATTCTGAATTTTCTCTTTTATATGACACATCAGGCGTAAAAAATGAATTACGTATGCCAAAGAACAAGTACAATTAAAACATGCCTGTTTTAGCGTGATTTTTAAAAATAAATTTTGAGAACTGGAAGCGAGCAGAACAATAAGGTTCACGCACGGCTGACTTCACATAATATCTTGCTCGGGACACAACAATAGGCTCCGAATCATGTTCGCAGGGAAATTTCTTGGTTGCTGGCTACCAATTCCAGAAAACAGGGTTAATTAATGCATTTTGGAACATTTCAGAAAACAAGCATCATTTCATATTGTCTTTTCTCACTGATGCAATGCTGATTTTTCACAAATGTGGTATCATATGAAAAAAGATAAAATCAGCTTTTCAATGATGCCCTTCAATGTCGAAAATACTCAGAATACATTTAAGCATGAAAGTTTGAATTTCAAATTTGCTTGTGCAAATGATTTTATACCCGTGTCCCTTCTGATTGTCTTTGCTCAGTCATGCGTGAACGGAAATCTCTCTAACTGGTATCAAATTAAAGAAGAGAAAATATGCTTTCCAACTATGTACGATTTTTTGTCATATTTGTTATAAACATATTAAAATATCTTCAACAATCTCGGTTTCCTTTTTTCTGGGACACACTGTATATCGTATGTTCTTAATACTGCAGGCGTATGGTATTCCTGATGGCATCGTTATAGCAATTGTAAGTTTGACAATTCTTACGAAATCGTCATGTCTTCTGATGGTGAAACTGAGCCTTTCACAATTTCAGCAGCAACCCTTCAAGTGACACCCTAGCGCCCTTCCTGTTTATTATAGTGGTGGACTGTGTCCTGCGCCAGGTATTACACCACACTCATCAAGAGACTTGCACAGTCGTTGAAACCAGGCTGAGCTGGCGACTCCCTGAGATTAGACTCCATGACCTTGAACAAGCAGATATTACTAGTACATAGCACTCTTTGCAACATCGATTGACAAAGCAGAATCCCTCCCATATTGTTGAAGCAGCGTCCAACCAAGTCGGCCTTCATCTAAATGTCGGGAAATCATCGAATATCAAGAGTAGAGATGGCACTGACGTAGAAAATATCGGACAATTTAAGTACCTAGGGTCCTACATACTCAATTCCTTCCAAGATTTCAACCTCAGAAAGGTTCAAGCATGAAGGGCACACAATCAGGTCTCGATCAGGCCTTGAAAATTGGAATATTTAGAGCTTGCATGGAGTCAGTCTTGCTGTATGGGCCAGAAACAGCTTCTTACTTAAGTTCTTCTTATTTAGGAAGTCGTTCAATTCTTTCTCGTTCCTCTTCTTCTTCGTCTTCTTCGTCGTCTTCTTCCCTCCTCCTCCTTCTTCAGCTTCTTCTTCTTCTTCTTCTTCTTCTTCTTCTTCTTCTTCTTCTTCTTCCTTGTCTACTTCTTCTTCTTCTTTGTACTCTTTCTTCTTCTTCTTCTTCTTCTTCTTCTTCTTCTTCTTCTTCTTCTTCTTCTTCTTCTTCTTCTTTTCTTGTTCTTCTTCGGCTTCGTCTCTTCGTCTTCGTTTTATTATTCTTCATTTTTACCCTTGAGTCCAATTAAGTGTTAGCCTTATCAAGTCAACACAAAACTCATATTCATTACATTGTATTACTGTATATGATATTTTTTAATATTTCCAGTGTGGAGATGGACATGTGCCACTCTATGAATCCTTGAAGCCAGGAATAAATAATCGCAAGATGGTAGATGTATTCATGGACAGGAGGGAAACAGACTTGAAGTTTATACCTCAACAGTTGATATCACCTTCTTTCCTGCACCTCTGTGTTTTGACCGACAATGCCTAGTAAGTAACAGGAGAATCGGCGCAATTTGGACGTCGAAATTGTGTTTGATTAAAATGTGTTAAAAAATTGTGTAGCTTTATGATTAGTAAAGTTACATTTCAAATTCAATTGCTTTGTATTTTGGTACGGGGTCTGCAAAATAGTAAGCAGGATGGTTCTACCTAATAAAAATCATATTTTGCCAGAATTTTGAAAGGTGTTTACAAAGCAAAAGTGATTTCGATCAAGTCGTAAAGCTAATTACAGCCCTGTGGATTGAAGACCCCGTACACTGAAGTCATGATAGACCCGAGGGTAATTAGAATTAGAATAAAGGTTCGAATAAAACAATAGACTGGAGGCCAGTTAAACCGAAGGCCCTTTTAGGCTGAAACTACTATGGGCGTTTGCACTTTGTAATTGCAAGTTGAAATCTTTTTGCGACGGCGATGTTTAGAATAACTACGCGACAATAGAGGTTGGGGAGTTTCAAGAGGGAAAATATCAGAACGCTGAATATAGTAATTTTACTAATAAAATTCACCAGTTCTCGTGATCACTCACCCCCCCCCCCCAACCGTCACGCTCGCAAAATAATAATAGTGCAATTTTCATTCTGGACATTTGTGGCCCTGGTTATACATATAGGCACACCTCAGAAGTATGAATTGCCAAAATCATCACTCTTTTTATCAACAAATATCTAAAGATTCCACGGAAGGGCATGTTTCTACTAATTTGGTTTTGATCTTTAAACGTTCCAAAGTGCAAAAGTTCTTAGACCAAAACCTTTTCTGTGTGGCGTTGAGACCAGTGGTGTTATAAGCCAAAACTTTGGAGGCAGTGTACGGGTATAAACTAAAGGATGCTCTTTGTTTGTTGTTCCTAATGCATTTCAGTTGCAACATTCTGTCTAACAACGGCAATAATGACGGTGATAAGGTTGATGATCATGGTAGTGTTGGTACTTTGTCCTCCTCCTCCTCCTCCTCCTTTTTGTTCTTCTTTTTTTTCTTCTTCTTGTTCCTCTTTTCTTCTTTTCTTTCTCTCTCTCTTCTTCTTCCTCAATTTCTTTCCCTTCTTGCCTCCTCCTCTTAATGTTCCTCTTGTTGTGATGTTGTTGTTGTTGTTTTCTTCTTCTTCTTTCTTCTTTTCTTCTTCTTCTTCTCCTTCTTTCTTCTTCTTCTTCTTCTTCTTCTTCTCTTTCTTCTCTCTTCTTCTCTTGTTCTTCTTCTTCTTTCTTTCCTTCTCTTATTCTTCTTCTTATTATTATTATTATTATTATTATTATTATTATTATTATTATTATTATCATGAGAAAAAGATCAGAAAGAACAAGAAAAAGAAGGAAATAGGAAGAAAATCTTCATCACCGATACCATCATCATTATCCCGCGCGTGTTATAGTGATAACTGCAAAAGATCACTGACCTCAGACGGTATTCCTGAGGCCTACTGGCACATTTCAGTCGTATGCCATTGTTATCCCATCGCCCGACGAAGTCGGAGGGGGAAAAATAACGCCGCCGTCCGTACTCCCTTCCGTAACACTGGTTTCCATTTGAAAACTTTAGTAATGTTTGATGGATTATAATAAGACTTGGAGCATTTCGGAGCATGTAGATCAAATAGCTATTAATTGGTTTCCATTCGATAACCTAAGTAATGTTTGACGGATTTTAATGAAATTTAGTATGAAGGTACATGGTATCAAAAACAGGTCTAAGTTTGATTTTGGATCAAGTGTTTTTCAATTAAAGGTCAAAGCTCATAAGATATATTAAAATATGTTAAAATATATATGAATATATAAATATAAGAATGACCCAAGTCCATGGGAGGTCATTTTGAGTGGATCAAGAAAAACTAAATATCTTTTAACATTTCCAATGAAATTATATTTGACTATGATAAATAAGACAACATCGTAAATACAAGTTTAATTGTACATTTTTATCATAATTCACCTTCACGTTAGTTATGGGGGAGTGCTTTTATTTGATGGACTTGGGTCGTTTTTTTTTTTTATCATATGGACTTGGGTCAGTCTTTGAATCGTATACACAGTAAGTTACTATAGAAAATGTTTTCTAAAAAGAGAGAGGGCGCTATAATATGAATATAAGAATGACCCAAGTCCTGGACTTGGGTCATTCTTATATGCATACTAGATTTAACTCCTTTATTTTTGGCACTTCCGGGGTGAATTAAAATTTATCATTCATACACAAGGTGAGCCCATGTATAAGCAACAACTTCCCATGTTTAACTCAATTTGGCAAAAAATTTGGACTTGGGTCGTTTTTATACTCAGATATTCATATGTATCCAAACAAGTGGTTTCCGTTCGATAACTTAGTAATGTTAGAGAGATTTTAATATAATTTGGTCAGAGTGTACATGGTATGAAGATATAGCCTAAGTTTGAGCTTTGAGTATGTTGACCAAAGGTACAAAGTTCCCAGTTTATTAATTATGTAGGCCATTTGTACCTGGCGAGGGGATGCTACCATAACTCTTTACTTTGTCCTTGTTCTGATTTTGTTTGAGGTAAGAACAGTGATTACTGTCAATATGATACTGAAAGTAACGTATTCTTTTTTGCGCGCGTGTTTTTTTTTTTATGTTTCCACAGTGCAGCTGAGAAACTTCTCGAGAGAGTACCCAGGTTGGTGAATGTACTGGACAAAAACAATCGGACACCACTTATGATTGCTGCTAGATTCAACAACTCCCGCTTGGCAGAAATACTGCTGAAACATGTAATGATAATAATTTACATTTCAGTAAACATTATCATTCCATAAATTTTGTTCTATAACATCATTGTGGTGAATTATTGTCGATGTGATATTGATCCTTTCTGAGGAATTGGGGGATGATCGTCTCCAGGCGTGGAGAATCCCGCACGACCTCCCCCCCCCCCGCCCACACACACACACACACACACACACACACACATATACACATGTACTTACATAATAGGCACACTTGTGGGGTGTCTGTGTGGAGTCTTTGTGTGTCAGTAGCAGATATACCTTTTGGTGAATATAGTCATAAAGAACCAAGTACAATTTTACGTCCCCACACGTAAGTCCGTGTAAATGAATTCTGATTAGTTGTTAAAACATCTATGAAAATGTCTTCTGTATGCACAATGCTGTCACATATTTTTGGAGGCTACAGAAGTACACGCATATGACATGGAGACTTTTTTGTGAGGGGAACCTGAATTATTCGCCACAAGAAAAAACACCACAAAAGAGTGTTTCTGAACAAATACGAATCGCTACAAACCAATATAAGCTAGTATAGACATGTAAAAACACACTCAAAACATTTACACGCATACACGCATACAATTTACACACACGTGCATGCGCACCCTTACAAAAATGTCCGGTGGTACTCCTGTGGTATTTCTATGGTACTGTATAATACCACAGGGATGAAAAGGTACCACACATATTCCTTTGGTACTGCAGAAGTTTAGCCTGTGGTACCCATGTGGTACAGAAATACCATAGGGAATACCACAGCAGTACCACAGGAAATACCACAGAAACTACCACAGGAAAATACCACAGGATATTCCTGTGGTTTTTTTTTTGACATATACCACAGGACTACCACAGGAAAATACAACAGGATATTCCTGTGGTATTTTTTGACATATACCACAGGACTACCACAGAAAGTACCACAGGAAAATATCACAGGATATTCCTGTGGTTTTTTGGACATATACCACAGGACTACCACAGAAAGTACAACAGGAAAATACCACAGGATATTCCTGTGTTTTTTGGGCACATACCACAGGACTACCACAGAAACTATCACAGGAAAATACCACAGGATATTCATGTGGTTTATTTGGACATATACCACAGGACAACCACACATCAGTACCACACAGCAGTACCACACAGGAGTACCACACGGAAAAACCACAGATCAGTACCAAATAGCAAATACCACACATGATTACCACACATTGTGCTTTTGTTATGTGGTACTCCTGTGTGGTAGTGCTGTATGGAATTCCTGTGTGGTATTATGTATGATACTGATGTGTGGTATTGTTGTGTGGTACTGATGTGTGGTACTGCGCTGTGGTATTACTGTGTGGTATTGTTGTGTGGTACTACTGTGTAGTATTGCTGTGTGGTAATGCTGTGTGGTACTGCTGTGGTATTTTTGTGTGGAATTTTGGCGTGGTACTGCTGTGTGGTATTCTTGTGTGGTACTGCTGTGTGGTACTGCCGTGTGGTATTTTGTGTGGTATTCTTGTGTGGTACTGCTGTGTGGTATTCTTGTGTGGTACTGCTGTGTGGTACTGCTGTGTGGTTCTGATGTGTGGTACTCCTGTGTGGTATTGCTGTGTGGTACTGCTGTGTGGTAATGCTGTGTGGTAATGCCGTGTGGTACTGTGTGGTACTGCTGTGTGGTACTGCTGTGTGGTAATGCTGTGTGGTACTGCTGTGTGGTTCTAATGTGTGGTACTCCTGTGTGGTATTGCTGTGTGGTACTCCTGTCTGATACTGTGTGGTATTGCTGTGTGGTACTCCTGTCTGATACTGTGTGGTATTGCTGTGGTGATGATGGCGATGATAATGATGATGACGACGATGATTATCACCATCATCATTTGTATTATAAAAACATCTTTTGATTTAATTCAGATCAATAGAAATCATGCAAGAATATGTGTATTTAGGTGTATTTATCTGTATGACTTTGTGTGATTACAAGTATCAATTTTAGCTCATGCATATTGATATGGTCATTCGCATAACCTCTCACAATAACATAATTAGCCTGTTTTATATAATTTTTTAGTACAATTTCGATGAAATAAATGAAACGCATTTTCATAATGATCTATAAGAAGGCAGCAAACAGATTAAACCCCATTGGCCCCTACAAGTAACCTTTACTTGCCGAGGACTTCCTGTTTGCATGCAATTGAACATAAAGTAACCACTAAATATCTCAACGCAACTTTACACAGTATAAAATTAATCGTGCAATTGATATACACAGGAATTAGAAAATTGTTAGGAAGGTTTAGGAGTAGACTAAAGATTAGGTACAGGTTTGGTTAGGTTATAGGATCGATAGCTGCATAGTCTCGGACTCTAAGGTCAATCAAAGCTGTCATACACATTTTCTTTTCTTTTCTTTTTTTTTGGGGGGGGGTCTTTGTGACGACGTGTGGTATTCGTGTGGTATTTGTGTGGTATTCGTGTGGTAGTTCTGTGGTATATGTCCAAAAAAAAAAACCCACAGGAATATCCTGTGGTATATGTCCAAAAAAAACACAGGAATAACCTGTGGTATTTTCCTGTGGTACTTTTTGTGGTAGTCGTGTGGTATATGTCCAAAAAAAAACCACAGGAATATTCTGTGGTATTTTCCTGTGGTACTTTCTGTGGTAGTCTTGTGATATATGTCCAAAAATACCACAGGAATATCCTGCGGTATTTTCCTGTGGTACTTTCTGTGGTAGTCCTGTGGTATATGTCCCAAAATACCACAGGAATATCCTGTGGTATATTCCTGCGGTACTTTCTGTGGTAGTCCTGTGGTATATGTCCAAAAATTCCACAGGAATATCCTGTGGTATATTCCTGCGGTACTTTCTGTGGTAGTCCTGTGGTATATGTCCAAAAATTCCACAGGAATATCCTGTGGTATTTTCCTGTGGTAATCTGTGGTAGTCCTGTGGTATATGTCCAAAAAAACCACAGGTATATCCTGTGGTATACGTCCAAAAAAAAAACCCACAGAAATATCCTGTGGCATTTCCCTGTGGTACTTTCTGTCGTATTTCCTGTGGTACTACTGTGTGGTATTACCACAGGAGTACCACAGGATATTTTTGTAAGGGAGACGCATACCCGCACGCACACATCAAAAACTCGTAAGTCATGTCACACGCGACACATGCGCACACATAAATATGCATACAAACGTCAAGCCCATAGCTCGGATTTTTCAAGGGGAGGGGGACATACTATCAAGAAACGTCCGGTTTTTTGTTGATACTTTTGGGGATTAAAAATAAATAAAATGATTGGAGATAGTCCGTAACATGGTGGAAACTATTCTAGAACCAAGTAAACTATATATACAAGGATTCTGCTATGAAAATCTTGTGGTCAAACGTTGACTCATCCGAAAAGCACTACCATCAATATTTGTTATGGCAGACAGATCTGTTGTGTAGTTTTCTATGGGATCTATTTCAATTTATTCAATTTTATTCAAGTTTATTTATTTCCATATTTCACATTTTTACATATAACACATAAAACAATGCGAGATACACAACATAATAACGATGAATATTTTTAAATTCCATTTCAATTCAGTTAACCAATTAATCGGCGATATACAGTGTGTCTCAAAAATAATTGTGCAAGTCAAATGTGCCCTATTTAGTAATGAGAAAAAAAAAACATTTTTTGTGATGTCATGCTACATCACCATCATCATCACCATCACCATATAGTCTTAGGTTTCAAATGTCGTTTGTTCTGTTCAGTTTGCTCGTTTTAATCCTGAGATATGTTCAGTTAAAAACGAAAAGGTAAAATCACTAATGCCACTTTTACTACAGTCAATGATAGCATCAGGCCCTCTTCTGGTAAAAGTGACACAATTGTGATTCCACCGTTTTGTTGTTTACAAGATATCTTAAAATCAAAACAAGCAAATTGAACAGAACAAACAGCATTTGAAAGCTAGGACTTTGCCCTTGACGTTGACAGAAACATGTGTCACAGTAGTATTTTCTAAATGTCAAAGAGGGCGCTTTTCACTTCAACAATTTTTTTGAAACGTGCTCAGCATGTCTCAAAAAATTGTGCAAGTAAAAAGCGCCCTCTTCGGCAATTAGAAAATACTCTTTGGCATGATGCTTACATCAACGTCAAGGACAAAGTCTTAGCTTTCAAATGCCATTCGTTTTCTTCAATTTGCATGTTTTCATCTCGAGATGTGTTGTAAACAACAAAAGGGCGGAATTACAATTGTGTCACTTTTACAAGGGACTGTAGTAAAAGTGGCACAATTGTGATTTTACCCTTTCTTATTCAAATTAACATATCTCAAGATGAAGAGAAGCAAATTAAACAAAACTAACGGTATTTGAAAGATAAGACTATGCTCTTGACGTTTATGTCAGCATCATGTCACAAGAGTATTTCCTAATTGCAAAAGAGGGCGGTTTTCACTTGCACAATTTGTTTGAGACACACTGTAAATACATGTAGATGACAAAAATATTTTAATTGATACTTACGTAATAAAAAATAATAATAAGGTAATACAGAGTGCATCTTTTTACATGCGCATCAACTTATATAATTAAACAAAATAAATATCAAACATAAAGCGTGTTTATTTATCATTCGTTCTTTAAATTGATGACATATACTAAAACAAAGTGAAAATATGGAGGAACCTAATAAAAAGTGAAAACTTATAATTTATAAGTCCCAAAGTGAAAAAATGTCGACTTTAATATGGGACACGGTGAAATATTAGGTTAAATAACATAGCGTAAGTAAGTAAATAACTAAATATTACTGGGAATTTGAACGGATAGCAAAACAGTGGAAGATCATGTGCAGTAGAGGGCTCCAACAGGCAGTCACAATGGAGGGGGAAAAACAAGCAAACAATTGATATGGTCTAATGAGCGGACACACCACTATTCACTCTCCATCGTGACATTACCTAGGAACATCGACGGCCAAGGATCATGGATTGTGGTACCATGGTAACGTTGCATAATGTGAATAATTATTACAAAACTGTATTCAAAATAAATTTATATCGGGACCCGAGAGAAATTCAACACTGGTATGTTCATGTTTGATTCTAATTAAGTAAACAAGTTAAAGGCAAATCCGTCTAGCTGGAAGATCAACTCCAGCCGGTGTATATGTTGGTATATGTTTCAACTCGTTCGATTCTTGAAGCATTTTCAAGGGTTCCCAGTCATGTCATCTTTAAAGGGTTTGCAAAATGATACAAATTTGGTGAGCCACTCATTTGTTTTCGCTGATGATGAGTGAGTTTCCCAATGGGTCTCTGGTGGTTATGCATTATAACATGAAGATTAACATTGATCCAAACACAATCAAATAGACAAGCATGCATGTATGTGCATTTAAAAATAGAACTCTAACCTTTAAAATATCGAAGTCAAAAACAAATTAAGTGGCCGGGACTCCTATTGAAACTGTCGTTCATGGCTGGCCAGCTGAGAACAAAAGACATAACTCCATACAAGAACATATTCTTTATTGACTTTTTGACCATCGGTATTGAATGTGCAGCTTTTCCTATATTTTAAAACACTGCCCTTTCCGCGACGGCATAATCATAACAAGTAGGATATCATTTTAAAGAAAATTCTGATGCTACCACGCTAGCATTGATTACTAAGACAGGGGAGAAATAGTTGATTAAACTCAAATTTCTAAACTGTTTAAGGAGTTTATATTATGTCTGTGTCTATTAACACAACTTGTCAAACATTTCGCTTCTGTAATAGGGACCATGTGACGTAAATGCTGTCGATGGGGAGGAGGGATGTACAGCGCTATCGGTGGCGATAAGTTTTGCAAATTTTGAAATCATCAGGTTGTTGATAGAAAATGGTGCTGACTGTAACATCCCCAACAAGCGTGGGAACACGAGTCTGCATGTGGCGGTGAATCTCCGGAAAGAGTTCCAGAAACGTTCTCCTGAACTGCCAGTTTTCCTAGCAGAGGTCAGTACGGGCGTCATTTAAATTTCGGTACATCGTTAATCTCGTCTCCGTATATGGGAGCGACTAAGCGACATGGTGTGGGTGGGTCTCAGGCAGCGTTGTCGGTGTCTACATGTCGTACATACAGTGCGTCCCAGAAAAAATAGAACCCTGAAACAAAGACTTATTGTGCGGAAGCAATGAGGCGTATAATTGCAGAAATAAGTTTAAAACAAACTTTGACTTATACTCTTTCAAATTCATGCATGTATCTCTGAGTACCATGACTTTAAAGATTTAAAGTGAAAAAAAATATGGTTTATGGCTAGTGTCAAAGCCAAAAAGCGTAACAAATGTTTTTTCACTTTAATTTTATAAATTCATGGTACTCAAAGAATGCATGAGTGAATACGTTTGCTTTAATGTATCATTTGAAAGAGCATAACTCAAAGTTTACTGTGAACTTATTTCTACAATCATACGCCCCATTGCTTGCGCACAATAAGCCTTTGTTTTAGGGTACTGTTTTTTTCTGGGACGCACTTTAGAACGGTGACACGACAAATGCTCCGGCGACAAATGCTCCGACGACAATCTGCCCCGAAAAATGCCGACAAATGCTCGCCGACATTGTGCTCGCCGCGACAACATGCTCGGCGACATTTGCTCGTCGACCTCTCCTCCGGCGACACTTTTGCTTCCGACGAAAATGCTCCGGCCGACATTTGCTCCGGCGACATTGCTTCCGACGATATTTGCTCGGCGACAATTGCTCGGCGCATTTGCTCGCGGCCGACACATTGCTCGAGGGCACAAATCGCTCGGCGACAAATGCTCCGGGGCGCATTTGCTCCCGGCCGACATTTGCTCGCGTATATTTTGCTCCGGCGACAAATGCTCCGGGCGACATTCTCCGCGACATTTGCTCCGAACGGATATTGTCGGCGACAATTGGCTCCGGCGGACATTTGCTTCCGGCGACATTTGCCGGCGACATCTGCTTCCTTAGGTGCGAAAATATCAACGACATTTAAATTCAAATGTACATCATTGTGTTCGGCGACAATATTCCTAGGGTGCGAACAAATGCCTCCTGCGACATTGGCGCCGACGACATTTTACTCCGGCGACAATTGCTCCGGGCGACATTTGCTGTCCGGTGACATTTGCTCGCGACATGCTCGGCGACAATAGTTCCTATGGGTGCGACAACATGCTCATGCGACATTAATTAAATGTCGACAAGTCTGCTCCGGCGCACAAATTGCCTCCGAACATTTTGCTATTATGGTGTGACAATTGCTCATACGACACTCGCTCTAAACGTAATTAGTTCCAAAGTTTCCGATAATTGATCAGTTACAATTATTGCTCCCCCCCGACAAGATCCGATTGAACTTTGTTCTAATTGTGCAGACAATTTTAGGCCAGAACAGCGCCCTCCAGCTGACAACTACTCCGCAACAAATACCTTGGGGTGACTTTTGGGTCAATCGCAAATACAAATTGAGCGAGAAACCTTAATTTACCCCGCTTCTCACAATTCATTTCTATGCTCAGATCATTTCTTAGTTCATACTAATCAAGTCTCGTGGGACTTTCTTTAAAGTGCATTACAGATAAATGATTACCGTTATGTTGCAAGAACAAGGTTAAATGGTATTGTATGGGATGATGATGGTTATTGCCTTTTAAAATGTAAATTTATTTCAGGTACAATGTAACACTGTTCGTAGTTATTTGGACCTCCTTTCGCTCTCCCTTTCATCTGTTTAGTAGGCTATTTTGTCTTGATTAGTTCCGTTACTCAAACTGAATATTGCATTGTTGTAATCTGCCTGTCACGTGATACTTCAATCTAGCCACATTTCCCCTCATTGTCTTCAACAATATTCTTTGATTGTTGGTGATTCAAATTCTGTACAAGCTTTTGTTTCAGGGCATTCCTCTAATTTTACATAGAGATATACTTATTTTCTTTTAATCGTTAAGGCATAAACTAATTGTTTCCAGTTTAAAAATCTGAGCTATTTGGTTCTGCCTGACTATTGGTGTCATGATAGAGCTTCTCAAAATCGAAACCCAGAAAAATTTATGTATGAACACGAAATTTCGTTAACCGTGCTTTGAAAAGTGAAATCTTATTTAGTAATTCTATTTATTAACATGTTTTCCCCATACACTTCGTCTCTAATTTCTCTTTAAAAACAGATTGTAAATTCCAAGGTTAAATTGTAAATCTAAATTCCAAGGTCTATCTCTTATGATTTTACTACATTTGGCTCTGCCCTAAAATAAAAAAAGTCTATGTCATTATCCCTATATAAAAGTACCCTTTATATCAGAAAGTAAAGAAACTGATTCAGTATTCAAGCATTTTGTTTTCACTTCCGTTCGCATTAGCTGTTTCTGTTATGAAAAGGTTACTTGTTGTTGATTCTGCAATGCTTTCTGATTTTGATAGAATTAAAAAAAAGAACATTTAATCTTCATCACACTATTTTCTGTTTCAGACTTGAAGTAAAATTATGGCCTTTCTTTTAGAAGTTATACAAAATCACCACATGCTAACAGACCTTACGGCCGTACGTAGGATTTTCCCCCGGGAGTGGGTTGTGAATGTGTTGTGTGTGTGTGGGCGGGGGAGATAACATTTAGCTACAATCGCTGGGAACAACGCAGTGAGGACGCGGCGTTCGTTATCCAGGGTTATTTCGCATTTTTCAGGACATTTAAAACGCTGAGCAATCCGTGAACTAATTGAGTATTTTTATCTAAATGCACGCGCAATCTAAGTGAAAAAAAGGATTTCGTATTATAGTTGCGGCCTGAAGTGTACATCCAGGTTTAACCCGAACTATGTCTTAGTTAGCTGATCGATCATGTTATACAGACGAGAACAATACTAGGTGCTTGCGTCATAGACATCCTTTACAAACGTGCGCGCGTAAATTGAACTAGTTTTTGTTCCAAGCGATACGAATTTATAGAATATATGAGTAAGTTTTAATCCTAAGTAATCTTATTCAAGACATTTAGTTAACATTGCTGAGCACCTTGTTAAGAATAATTCAAGTCAGGACAATGTGATACCTGATACCGTACATAAAATACCTCAGAAACCGGCAAACATTCAAAACAAAACCCTATACGATAGCTTCACAAACAGGATTTAATTTATCATTTATAGTAGGCTATAAAAATTAAATGACAGTGTATGGAAGCAAACATGCTATTTGTGAATCTGGGCATGACTCAATATGATAGCAAACGGCAATAGCAAATTGTAAGGAGCAATTGTCGGCGGAGCAATTGTCACTGGAGCAAATTGTCGTTAGAGCAATTCTCGCCGGAGCTATTGTTCGCGGGATATGTCACGTAGCAAATGTCGTAAACTTTGGAGCAATTGTCCGTAGGAACAATGTGCCCCTTAGGAGGCAATTGTCTTCGTTGCGAGCAAATGTCACAGGAGCAAATGTACGCCGGAAGCATTTATACGCACCAAGAAACTGTTGTCGCCGGGAAATTGCAGCTTTAAAGCAAATGTCGTCGGAGATTTCCTTCGTCGCCAGTAGCAAAATGTCCCATAAGCATTTGTCCGGCCACCTTGTGAACTACTTTGTCGCCGGAGCAAATGTCGCCGGCTAGCAATTGTCTCCGGAGCAAATTGTCGCCGCAAATGTCGGCGGGATTCTGGTCGCACCTTCGGAGCAATTGTCGCCGGAGATTTGTCGCACACTTCGGAGCAATGTGTCGCTGGAGCATTTGTCGCCTCGGAGCAATTGGTCGCTGGAGCATTTGTCGCCGCGTAGCATTTGTCGCCGGGCAATATCGTTCGGAGCAAATGTCTCCGCGAGCAAATGTCGCCGGATCATTGTGCGTCGGTAGCAACACATGTCGCCGGAGCATCTTGTCGACGAGCAAATGTGCCAGCAGCTATTTTGTCGCGGAGAGCAAATGCGCGGAACCCTTTTAGAACATTACAATTAACTTTTTTTTTTGGTTTTGGATATAATCGGCCCAATTTTCATCTCAGCGTCAAATCTCCTAAAGGGTAGACTAGCTCGAATATGGGTCGAAGTGAGTTAATAGTCAATAATGTCAAAATTTAATAGACTTAAATTAATAAAAAAAAAATTAATAATTAATAATGCGTCCGTTTTTATGTCGCATTTCAGGAGCTGTTAGACCCTCCAACGGCTTTGCAATGTATCTGTGTTTACAATCATCGGAAATCTTTATCAAGAGGTAAGTTTCAGCTGCTTCTCTTAAAAACCTGTAACATCGGTCCATGGGCCAGCGACATTGGAAAATGTCAAGTAGGTAATGACGTCACGTTCGGGGGTTATCTTTTGATATTTCGTAAAAAGAATTGAGGGAAATGCATTTTTTATTACAAAATATCCCTGGTCCTTGCGTTGGTGGACAAATAATTCCTGAAATAGCATATCTACGCCGCCATTTTGATGATACATGCATTAGCGAGAAGAAAATCTTCTTAGGTGTGTTACTCCATTTTTTTTATGATTCGCCTGAGAGTTGATATCCTTTTCGAAGGATTTCTTGCCCTCCTCCTGATAAGACTGGAAAGAAATACATTTGTTGGATTGTAAGAGTATTTATC
Source organism: Eucidaris tribuloides (assembly GCA_001188425.1). NCBI lineage: Eukaryota > Metazoa > Echinodermata > Echinoidea > Cidaroida > Cidaridae > Eucidaris > Eucidaris tribuloides. The sequence continues at coordinate 2,660 of JZLH01S0606588.1, read as the reverse complement.
GTAGCCGCTTCAGATCATTGTATATTCAAAGTATTCCAATAGACAATTGCTTGTAACTCATTATTTATTCACAAGTAGAGAAAGGATACTTACCCAAACTGTTATTCTGTAAAAAGGTTTGAAACAATTGGTTTTGGGTTTGTTTGTTTGCGCGTTTGTTTGTTTGTTTGTTTGTTATGTTTGTTTGCTGTGACTATGCCTGTGTTTAATTATTGTATGCGATTTGAACTTCTGTTCAGAAAACAGCTTCAAAATATGTTTCCTCTCTTTTGAGAAAAAAAAAATGCTATATTAGCTGTGATAACTTTTAACCTTTATTCCCTCGTTCTTTCAATTTCTATGTTCACTTCTGGCAAATTTAGTAGCAAAACTCCTATACTGATGGAATTTAAAGCCCGTATTAAATGTATTAAAGGGCCACTGCAATACTTTTGGCTAAGGAAATAGGAAATTTTACCAGTACATTTTAAAAAATGGAGATTTGATTTTTCAATGTTTGTGTTTGGTATTTTTTCCATAAACTTTTATGCTGTCTTGTCCAATAACATAATTTAAATAATCCGTTTGATTGTGTGATTTATAATTCTCGATTTATATGATCCAATAAGATTAAATCTAGAAAACAGTGTGAGAGTTCACGTTATTGCGAGGAAACCTTAGAGATCGTGAAAACGCAGTGCGAAAAACAACGCTTGGTGTTCGCTTTTTATCCCCCGCCCGACGACAGTCGAAGGGGATTATAGTAACACCGTCGTCCATCTCATCCGCTCCTTCTGCTGTTCGTCCATCCGTCCGGTCTGTCCCCCCCGTCCTGCGCCCCAGTCCGTAACACTGGTTTCAATCGATAGCTTTGCCGTAATGCATTTGACGGATTCTTCCATGAGATATGGTATTGAAGGTACATGCTATGAAAATACCGCAAAGTTCGATTTTTGGAAGTTGTGTAGCTCAAGGTAGCTTATTTAATTTGGTTTCAGTTCATTTAACTCTTTAGAAAAGTTCGACGGATTTTTCATTGAAGGATTTGGTTATGAAGGTACATGATATCAAAATACAGCCCAAGTTTGATTTCGGAGTGGTCTTAGCTCAAAGACCACATGTCATAGCTCATTAAATGCCAGCAAAATAGTTATTAAACTTGTTTTCAGTTCAATAACTGTAGGAATTGTTCGACGGATTTTCAATGGATCTGGACGGTATGAGGTACATTAATATCAAAATACAGCCCAAGTTTGATTTGGAATGCTGTATCTCACAGGTCACAGTCAGGAAATGCCGAAAATAGATTTTTAACTACATGTAATTTCGTTCGATAACTTTAGTATTTGTGCGAACATTGCTTGACAGATTCCATTGAAATCTGGATATGAAGTTACATGATATCAAAATACAGCTTGGAGTAGGTAGCTCAAAGGTCATAGTGTAAGTGAATGTTGAAAATATCTACTACCCTGATTATTGGTATTCGTTCAAAAACTTTAGTAGTGTTCACCAAATTTCAGAAGATTTGGCATGGATACATGATGGCCTACTGTTGAATCGGAGTATGCAGATTACAGGTCAATGTCATAGCTCATCACATGTTGAAAATGACTTTCTTAAATCGTTTCTGTTCGATATTTTCATAGTATGTTTGTAAGGTTTTAGTAAAATTTGATTAAAAGGTAGGACGTGATTAGCTATCAAAATTACAGTCAAAGATTGATTTTTGGTGTTACATGTATGTAGGTTTAAAGTCATACTCATTAAATACATCGTATGTCAAAATAAGCTATTGTGCTGTTACGATCAATTCACACGAAAAGATTTGAAACAAAAATGATACAATATTTGATTTAACAAGTAAATTTATTACTATGGGTATTTCCCTGTAAAATCAAAATAAAGCATTTCACAAAGATTTTGATCCTTACTCTACGCACATGTAAATGTTATTTCACAATGCCTAAAGATACTTGTAGTTTGATGATATCCGCGGCTCCAGTGATTGCCCAGGTAATAATCCGATCCAGTGATTTCCCAAATCTATGATCGCAATATTGATCCCATGTTTGTACGGTATGATAAGCAGGTATTCCGGATAATCAGGTCCAAAACCAGCTGATCCAAGATGATTACAATATAGAAACCGAACTGGTATGCTGGTTCGT